>CM073778.1:8438462-8565962 GCA_037158775.1 Hetaerina titia | reverse complement strand
ATCGTCCCTCTCGACACGGAGAGGAGAACGAACATCCAATCCGCGTGCTTGGGTGTTCGTTTTCGCCCGCCCGCAAGCGGAGGAGCACGTTTCCGTCGAGAGAAGTCCCCCGTACACACGCGGGGATCGTTCGAGTGTCGTCCGTTCCGATTCTCATTCGACGGCCTTTTCTTGCATTCCTGTGCCGCTGGCTCCATATTGATGCGCCGCGGGCCGTGTCATTTCGCAGCAAGCGGGGACAATCGTCCGTAGTGCACATTGTGGTGAGGGGGAAGGGGTGCGGGGGCAAAGATATTCGAACGAATATAGGTGGTGCATATGTGCATGTGCTGTGTGCATGAGTTGACGCGAGCGTGGCATTCAAAGCGAGGACCCATCTCCCACCCGTCGTCTCGCGTTTTCCCGTCGCATTATGCACACGTCTCATGGCCTTAAGAACGCCGAGGGCCGCCCAGGGAGGATGGGAGAGGGGGAGGAGGAGCAGAGGATTGAGAAGACGGAGCCTCCCCCAAAATGCTTCTTCATCTCGACCTGCTCTTGTGTTCCCACGAATCTTCCAGAAATGACTCTGCGGGAATCAGGATTCTCGGGACGTCACGCCGTCAACGTGAAGGTGCCCCCTCCGCCCCCGGGCACCCCTTGGGCACCCCCCGGGCGCCCTACTTGCCAACCGTTGCCGCCATTAGCCCTCCCCCCTTCCCCTCCCAATCCCTCTCCACTCCCCCCACCTTCCACCGGCAATGCCGCAAAATGCATGTGCAAACGAAGAGCCTCGTATTCGCAACACCGAATTCAGCTGTAATAACTGCTATGGGACTTGAGACTCGCGAAAACACACGGACATTTTTAGTTCAAAAATGGCTTGGAGTTTTCAAATGTCTTTCGGTCCCTTTTTGATAGGTTCGCAAACCCGCAACTTTCCATCCAATTTTGGTTTTCGAGACGAATCCAAGCGGAATACTATATGTCTCAGATGAACATGTACTCGAGAAAATGTATTTCCGACTTATTTTTTACGCTACTTGCAACGTATTTGAGCATGAAAAGAGATGCGAACCTACCTAAACGAGATATTTGATGAACTTACTGTGAAAATACCAGCAAATTAGTTTCCTGAGAATTCTTAACTAAAGAAAGATTTCTTAATCAAATGCTCTAGCATTTATCACTGAACATTCAGGAATAGTGTCCTTGAAATAAGATATTAGTCCTCTGGATTTTAAGGAAATTCGGCCTGATTCAGAGGTTGTCATCATCTGGCACATAGTAAGCCGTCAAATTCATACATATTATGAATTCAATAATGGTTGAAAATAATATTTCTGGAAATAGTTTTGATTTGAAAATTTATTAGACGGGTTGAACTCTAATTCTAAATACTAACGAATTTTTATACAAAAAAATGGATGATTACTTTTTGAGTATGTAGGGTAGTATCAAATGGTCAGACGTGTTTATTAACTTTTATAATACCTATATTATAAACAGTAGCTCTTACATAACACCATATTTGAGTTCGGAATATTGTACAGTTGAAATGCTAAACGAATGGTTCATCTTCATAATCTACATAATACCCCAGAAACCGTCGCAGGGGGGCGTGTGGCGGAGGGTCGGGGGGGTTCGTAGGTAATGTAAAATTTCCCAAAATTAGTTCATTCAAAATATTCACAATAGATTAAAGCTGGAAAAAAACTGAATAAACCTATGTTTTTAGGAGCATTTCAGAGCTGTTTGTGTAATTTCTTCCTCTGAGTCAGCCTAAATAGCTCTCGACGAGAAATTCCCCTGAGTGAAAGTGGCAATTGTGATTATATAATCCAAGCCATCATTTGAAAGGGATAAACTTGAATGAACTCATTTATGATTGTTTCCCCATTTTATGAATGTCTTCCCTCCAATAGCCATTCTCCCCTATCCTTTTTGTCCTGATTCACTTGTTTTCCGATTGTAGGAAAATAGATGGTGGGATGATATAACCGAGGAAAAACATTGCAAAGGCACATACTCGAGTCTCCATAAGCGCGGGTGTTCCAAAGCGGGACATTGCGCCATTCGTACTGAGGTGACTCCGGGCTTTTCTTCCCGTTTATAGGGGTAGTTATAGGGGTATAGGGGAACTCCCTAAGGGGACTTCCCTGTTATAGGGGTAGGAGGACCCCACACCACCACTATTACTTTTTCATTGCCCAGTTGCATTTCAAGCTGCCGCCGTCGCCGATCCTGGATTCTGTTTTCTCGAATGTCCGTTTGTTCAGACTGCATTACGGACGTTTTCCGTGTGATGGGGGATCGTTACCTTCGGTTCTATCACCGACCTACGCAGTATGGCATTCCAGTGGTCCTACAGGAAATTGTACACATGTTGTATGAAAAGTGTCGGGAAAAGTTTCGGAAATAAAATTTATCACGGATATTGCTGCAACGCCTCGAAATGCTCCAAGTAAATATCCTGAGTCTGGACACCCTTTTGCCTGAGCGGGTTTTCCACGACTCGAAGTCTCCCTGGTGGGCGGAAGGTCCTTAAGGGTACGCGTGCAAGCTTCTTTGACGGCACTTAGGGTACCATAATGGAGTCTTAGGAGGGAAGCTTACCCTTTTGGGAATAGGAAATAGTCTGCTGATGCCAATTCGGGACTGTAATGGGGTTGGGGAATCGTCGCGATGTCGTTGCAGAATGTCTTCGAAAGTAGACACTCGACTCTGCTTTTGGTCGTTCTTTGTCAAGACCTTCGGGACGAGATAAGGACAGATCTTTCGCATCACCAAATTTTCAGTTATGATGGTGTGTATTATTATCTTATGCCAATGCCAATTCGATCTGCGATGATGCGCACTCTTATCTGACGGTCAGAATTCAGCGCTTCACGCACACGTTAGGAAAAATTGTTACCGATAGTAAAAAGGATAAGTATAATCTGAAATTACGCAGCTCTAAATATTGCAGATTACTGTCTCGTTTTGCCTTGTCAAAGAGAAGCTAAGAGCTCTTGCGTTATTTGGATTTATTGCTTTTTTGGTGCGTAATTCTATTCATTTTCTCTTGCAAATCTGAGGCAAAGGATGCACGCGAAAATATATTGGCCTCCTGAGGTGAAATTGAATTAATTTCCATTAGAATTGCATGAAATTAATTTCAAATGCCATCGAAGCGTGATTTATAAATATAGACTTTGTAAATTAATAAAATACAGGCAAAGGCAACCCTATCAAAACTTGCGCGAATTAATTGATGCACGCCAAGGGAAATAACAATTTTGCGATTCAACTTGTCAATATAAATTAAGAGCAAATTACCTTCATTTATTCATTATTTATCATTTGATTGTCTTTTGTGGATTACTTTGTGTCCTGGCCTGCAATTAAATTTTGATTGATGGGATTTGTGAATTTGCTTTTATCTGGAAAACAGGTTTTGCGAAAGTTTTCGCGCAGCGCGTTTAATCAGGATTATTATTTTCGCGAGCTGATTGGAATTTCTGGAAAATTTCCCCATTGAAAACACATTTCTGGAAATGGTGGCCAATTCGGTGCGGGTGCGGCGCTAATTGCTATTGACCTCATTCAATGAAAGTGAAGCAATACTGATGCGCCAAACATTAAAATTTCGAGCGGCAATTCACAATGGTCGACCTGCCACGCTTAATCGACGGCGGGAATGCGGAGTTTTCGATCCGAATTCTCGAGAGGTCTGTCAGCATTTGGGCAACGTTCTCTCTCTCTCTGCGTCTTTATGATTGTGTTATTCACCAATAGGTGATCCTTGAATTCATATCTTTTTAAATAAATTTATCGGAAGAGGTATCCATCTTTCAAATTAATGATCAAGGTGAGCTCTTTTTAACTATTATTTCTTTTGTAATAGGCAATTATAACTCCGATATTATGACTGAAAACAACGCAACGGAAGATATAAATAAATAGAAGAAAACGATAGACATTCAATATGGAAAAATGTCCTCATTCTAGCTTTATTTGATAGTAATACTTAATAAAGGGAGTACTTAATATTATGCTTCAATTTCATTAAAATTACCGTAAGTTTTAAATTATCCTATTCTGAAGCATATTTCACCATTACTGAAGTAACTTGTAAGTAATGAAGAAATATTCACCTCTCTAGCAACGCTTGCTAAGTTGGGGCCGTGCCAGTTCACGTATTATGATTTTTCTTTAGCTTTAATTATCTGTTATTGTTGATAAATGTTTAAAAGTATTATTTAGGATTTTACGATGAGTGATATGCATGTGACTTCATGACTGATGCACCGCAAAGAGTTCATGACTGTGTAGTTAATATTATTTTGTAACAACTTAATGTTCAACCTACATAATAGGACCGACTAACCTGACATAATAATAACTATTTGTAAAAAAAGATTTTTTCTTTGACGGAAAACCGTTGATGAAATAATTGAATATCATGCATGGCCAAAATGATGAACTTCAATCTGAAAGTTGTTTTTGAATTGTAGAAATGCAAGAAAATTGAATTCCAAAATAGTCGACTTAAAAATTAATGTACAAGGTATCACGTTGGGAATGATGGGAAAATTGAATGGCTCGGGAGAAAATTGAGAAAATGCAAGGAAAAGTAGAAACTTCAAAGTAAACAAGAGAGTCATTGTCATGCTGATAGTTGTTTTATAATTATCATTTAAAATTTATAATACTTATCACAAAGTAAAAAGTCTGAATCGACGTATTTTTTACGAAGTACCACTCGTCGCTATGAAAGGAAGATGCATTTATGATGGTTGAGTCATATTTGAAGTAAGAATACTTCTTTTGATGATGAAATTTGATTAATTATGTGTTTATAAAGGTTATGTTTCTTAGTTTTTTATCAGGCATAACGTGTTCTTTGTTATTTTGACGCGAAATGAAAATTTTGATGCCTGAAGTGATACGAGTGCCGTCCAGAAAGTAACTTACGTTTACGCGTAGCGAGCGAAATAGTGGGAAGCGGAATGTTTGCCGTATTGACGCACGTAAACGCACGCACACACACACGAGGGCAGTACGTCTCGATATGTAGTGTTTGGAAGGCCTCGCCACTTGTTTGAGTATTATAGCGAATCAAAATTAACAATGCAATTGGAAATCCCGCCAAATATAAAATCCGTTTAGTGATAAGGTTTTTACTGGGAATAAACTTCAATGCTGCTGACACTCATGTTCTGTGCAACGACTAAGTGATGAGTGACAGCGTTGTCGTTAGTTTATGAGTGAACAGACAAAAAATGTCCATGATGTAAATGAACTGGCCAACCGTCTGTGGCGAGCAATGAGCTGCTCCAGAAAGTGAACGAAAAAGTTCATCAAAACTCGCGTTTTACGATATCTGAGTTCTTTACAAAGTTTTCCTTTGATTTCTAGGAGTCTGTTGCATGATATCCCGGCAAAAATGTTAGCCTACTATAAGTTTTGCATTCGTCTCGACGCGGATCTCCAAGATGCCGTCATCGGATGACTGCTATCTCAAGCGACAGAATTTTATGCCGAGGGAATTTCTAAACTAGTTGAGAGAGATGGCAAATGCTTAGATCTGTTTAGCGACTTTGTGGAAAAATATATTAGAGATGTGCAGTGTTGAGATGTAAATAATACATTTTCTCTATACTCACTTATTGAAGAATACATGCACAGGAAGAACACATATGAGACAAAACGCTTTTATATACAATGACACTTAAAGATCACCAACCGCGCCTTTACCATCACACATTGGCTAGATTCACACCATACATACACGTACACCGCTCTGTCCATAGTCACGCACTCTTCAATATCATATACCGTTCAAAATCACGCACCATTGACAAATCATTCGATTTTGCAATACAACTTCTCACGCTGTCTACGTGACACATTGTAATTTGTACAATAGTATAATAATAAGTAATGAATGAAGTTTATCACCCCGTGGCTGCTTTGCACTTATTTTTAAAACTCCTAAAATTGGATTGAAATGGCTCAAACAAACCTCCAGGCAACTGGTTTAATTCAACGATAGTTCTGTTTAAAAAAGTGTTTTTTCTTAATTGTTTTTTACGTCCTTTTTTTTATTTTAAAATATTGGTCGTTTTTTTTCTTAAAAGTTATATATTCCCTTATGTATTCCTGTGATTTTGATAACATAACGGAGGTTAATTTCTGGACAGCCCTCGTAAGACCTATCTGTCAAATTCGAAAAGAGCGCCTGAGCGAGCTCATCAGTCACCATTTACGTTAGTCGCTGAAGTAAGCTACATGCTGAAGGATGTATCATATGGTGCTCACTGTGAAATAGAATGACTTGACCTCCTGACCGGCATTCCCCTTTGAGTCCTATGATTACCTAACACGTGTCACGCCCTATTTAATTCGAAAACTCTTTTCAATCGGTCTTCTTTGGACTGAGAAGGTTTGTGTTTTCCAGAAAGAAAATTGTCAGCATTAAAATTTGTTCTTGTCACTTCTGATCATAATAATTAGAACTTCTGGTGTTCCTTTATACGGCCGAAGGACTTATCTTACGCTAGCGCGGCCGTTACACGAATTTACTTTGATCGTAAAAGGAAAGCTCTGACCGGTAATTCGAGTTAATGTAAATTTGTGCTGGGTTTCCGCGAAATATACTCGATTGCTTTTGGAGAGGAGTTCAAATTCCCAAGTATGTATGTGGCTCATCGATATCGGCGCAGCAGGAATACTTAATTTTTATACGCAATATGTCTGTTACATAACGTACAGGTAATTTTCATGGAGGTTAATATCAACGCTAATTCAATATTTTCATTTGTCATCCGTTTTTAATGTGGTCCAAGGTTTTGGTTGCAACCTAAACGTGAAATTGATACCCTCGGTTTGCTCGCATTACCCCTTTTATTTCATAGTATCGTAGCTAAACTCCTAGGTACCTTTAGCGTCATCAACAGGTGTCATAACTTGGTAAGGCCACCTGATTAGTAAGTGATCTGGTGATAGCGCAATGGTTCGATATTTATGGGTTGTTCAATAGAGAAGTATGCACGCAAAGTCAAAAATTATATATTATAATTCATCGTCTCTCAGGGTCCATTCCTTGATTCAAAATTTATTAATTTTTCATTATGAAGAAACTATCTCAATTGTCAGTCCAATATTATAGCAAACGTACTCATATTAGATGTATAAGAAAAGACGCAGTTGATAAAGTACACATCCGTCGGTAAAGTGCTTCTAATGGACGATTTCCTCGATACAAGAATATTGATTTTCCCGATGTGCTACGGAAGGCTGGTTCTGAGGTCAATAGCAGCTCGATGATAACATTTGACTGTCACCTTTCTTGCTACTGTTTGCCACGTGCTTATAAGTAAAACATGCAGGCCATTTGCATGACCTGAAAGGAAAGAACTCTACCTTCATCACATCACCATCACATGCGTCAGATCCACGTTACGTCTCTCCGTCCCAATTACATCTGTAGCTCTAATTTCGCCTCCCGGGTCAATATCCGTCAAATTATCCTCTGTCACTTCGTGAAGGGTCGAATGGTTTAGCAATCAGAGCCCCTTTGGGTAATTAGAGGTGGAAAGATTCGCTTGAATAATGCCGAATATGCCTCGTGCGGGGCAATTTCATTCCGACTTCAATGCGGCCATAAGCACGCGGACGCCAGTGCGGGTGACGTGCCCTCGAGCGGAAAGCGACCGGTCGAGTGACGGACATCCATCCGTCTTTCATCCGAGAGGGCCACTCCCACACACCACTCAAACAGCCGTCGGTTACCTGCGTACAATTTTGAAATAAATTAACGCTCAGGTAATCCTACAAATAAGCTCTGAACTCTTCTCTGGCCAATTTGCACCTTCACGGTAGCTTTGTAAAGCTACAAATGCAATTTATGCCGCCGCATTAAGAAAGATAACTCACTGCGTAACTCTTAGGGACACGGGCAATCGATCTGAGCAAGAACAAAACATTGATTATTTATTTACACACGAATTTAAGAGTTAGTATTGGCTGGCTATTAATATTCAGAGGGCGTTTCTTGGAAAGGTTTGGATTCCCCTTAAATAAACAGGCAATGAAGTGAGTTCGTTCAATCCGATAGCGTCCTTAAGCTTAAAGCTTGTAGAAGCTTTGTGTTAAGGGTTCGACGTGCACCTGAGCTGCTTAAATTTAAAGAAAAATTTAATTCAAGAAATTACGCTATAACACCTAAGAGTCGAGTACACTTATTGGGAATGAGGTGTAAGACGCGTTAATGAAACTTGCCCCGAAGCGGTGGGTAGGACTCGCGTGGGCATGTGAGTTTGGGGGTGAGGGGAAGAGCGGATGCAGTTTGCTGAAATGTGACGAAAAATAAATCACCTCTGAAGTTTCAGCTCGCTTTGTTGAGGATGTAATTAACTCCCGGCCCTGTCCATGGCATGCCACCGATCTGTTTTGAGCATCAAAGGAAAAATTTATCTCCCCGTTCCCTCTGAGCGCGAAGAGGGCGCTCCGCAACTTAAATCATTCTCTCCGCCTCCGTTCGGGGTCGACAAAACATCTTTTGAAATTTCCGAGGGTCGGGGAGGAAGGAACAGACGTCGCTCCCTATCGTTCCCTTAATTTCTCCAGCGGAGGGCGACGCGTGCTTCCACGCAGCGCAACGTCTTCAGTCCCGGAGCCACCCGGAAGAAACCAACCTCGAGGTATTTGTATGCATGGGCGAGGGCAGCTTCCGCGGGCGGGGGCGGTGCGCGGGGGGCTTGCGCGCATTCGGCGTGCTAATGCGGTGAGGCAGTGGAATGTTTGTCTCTTCTCTCTGACAAGGGAGAGGAGTCTTCTCTTCTTTTGTAAATGGTGAACTTATGGCGATGGTTTTGTTCCATTATCTTGTGTGGCTGGAAGTTTTATGTTTTACCGATCACTCTTCCTTGCCCGAGAGTAAATCCAGAAGATTCGGTATATGGGTGGTTACTTTTTTCGCGGACTGGAATTAGCATTAGGGTATTCAAGCATCTCTTAAATCTCTGGCTAAATCCCATAAAAACGAGACTCGCGCTATTTAGTTCGCTTCGTCCAAAACCGATTTCAATGTTATTCCTCCATATTTTTGCTAAGTCTTTTGGAAGCAATGAGTACAAGTTACCGGGGTAATAAACATTCATGATTTCTTCATATTCTGCCGTAATGAGCTCTCTCCCACACATGTTGTCATTAGATATCTTAAATAAGCTACGCGAATAAAGAATAACGCTGAAACTTGGGTATTTAATTAATTAATTAATTTAACCTTTTCTTTGTCGGGGCGAGATTAAGACTCTACAGGTATAGTCCCTTCTAACACCGAACCGCTACATATTTTAAAAAAGACAATAACGAGTACCCAAGATCTAGGTGGAGGAAAACCAATACAGACAAGAATCGAACCTGCGACCTCTGGGTTGGCAGGCGAGGACGTTACCCGCCGCTCCCGTGGTTAGGAGTTATGGGATGAGATAGGATAGATGGGATGCTATGGGCTGTAAAAGAATGGCGTGCGTTGGGCAAGCGGAATAGAGGAAGGGGATTAATTTACTTATTGGACAACCTAGAGGCTGAAGTTGAAATATAGGAATCTAACAAAAAGCACTGCCTTCTAACGACAAAAATGTATTGAGATGTGGGAAATAAACCAATACTAGTGTTAGTGTCCCAGAGTAGATATGCGCAATAGAGCACGTTATTTTAACTTCACGTGAAACGTTTTAAATGCCTGCGTCCTGTGTGTGTGTTTGTGCGAAAATATCGTATGTGCCGTGGGCTTGGGTCGATGCACGAAAATTCGGACCAAACCAAAGCATTGCAATGCATCCGAGTGTGGTACGGTTAGTAGGTGACTGGTACATGGACACGTTGATGATCTGTTGATGAGACCAAGATCCGGCAGAGCCTGGGCTTGCGTGTAAACTGTGCTCATAACTCCATATGTAAGCAGTCAGATACGCAACATGTTTCCATATAGAAGATCTCCTTCAGCCAGGAGTAAATATATTAAGATCTGGTACTTTCCTGGCGTGCTTGCTTGATGAACTTTTCTCGGGTCTTCGACCGGGTCAGGGGTTCCATATTGGCCGACGTTTCCATGATCGTCCTCAGGGTAGATATATGCACGAATCCAGCATGAAAACGTCGGCCAATATGGAACCCCTGACCCGGTCGAAGACCCGAGAATACTTCATCAAATAAAGAAAAATATCTGTGAAATGCGCCTTTTAAATTTTTCAAATATTTTCATATTTCAGTTGATGAAAGATTAAGCAAATTCAAAGAAAAGGCTAGTTAAAACTATAACATCGAGCACAGTATCTCAAAAACTTAGTCGTTGAGGGATAAGCGTAGTTGAGAGGATTTCAATATGGGAAAAGGGAATGGAAAAACTAAATGGATGGAAGGAAAAGGATTCGCAAGCTCGAGGAATGGTTTGGGAGGAGAAACGGTTGTTGAGAGACATCTGCAGGAGGCAGGATAAGTGGAGGCTGGTGAATTTGAGAGGCACTGTGGTGCTAAAGATTACGATGCAGGATAAAATATTGGGAAAGACATGTGGAGGGAGAAAACAGAATAATTATTGAATGGATTTTAGGGACTTTGAAAGTTTTGAGAGGACGAGTTATTGTGTTGTGTAGTCTGAGACTTGAGAATATTTTGTGTCATGCTAGTGAGAGTGTATTGCCAGGTCCATCCTTCCTTGAGTCTGTAGACTGCAGCTAATAATAGTCTCAATTCTTCTCGGATATTTAGCTTAGTCTGAGCGGCGTCGTGGGTGGAGAGAGAAACACTCCTGTTCTCTCGCAATCGATCATCCGAAGCACTCTCAGTCTAGATGGGCCCTCTCAAGGAGGCGCCGTCAAAAGAAAAGGGGTTCTCCGCGCCTGGATTCCTCCCTCCGACACCCCTCCCCCCCGCCTCCCCTTCCTAATCCCCACCCACGGCATCGGATCCGCCGATATCCAGGGAGCACCTTCCTCCCAACGGTTTATCACCTCCCGAACGGAAGGGAAGGAAGGTTGCAGGGGGAGGCAACCCAGCAGAGACCTCTCTGGCAGTGGATTGGGAAGTTGGGGAGCAAACTGACATGTTCATAGAATACTGTGCAGAAGGCAGCGATGAATGCATTGGGTACTTGGTTTCCCGCACAACAGCATCAAGATTAAAGGTTTCTAATCCGTGTTATTTAAGGGGCAAATGTAGCGACGTTTTCACTCGTCGTATTTTCCCATTTGATGTTGCACTTCTCCCTAACACATCTTTGTCCTAACCGCTCAATTTCTCAAATATTCATTCACGTGAGGGGTGTTCAATAGAGAACGATGATGATTTTTATTCACATGATTATGCAAAAATATACTTTAATGCTGTTTAGGTTAATGCTGGCTATGCAATACATATTTAGTAGAATTTGAATTGATTTGACTCCAGTATTGTCTCAGCGTTTGCCATTGCAATTTGAAACATGCCCAGTTCACCCAGTCCTGATTTTGATGAAGAAATTCTTGTAACACGAAGGTATTCCTTCCCACTGGAGAACGGAAATGGTCACAATGTCCTAGGGTATGCTGGCAATGGGGGACCCACTTTACATTTATCTTATTGGGAAACACGTAATATTTTGAGTATCCCAGAACCCACCGCGCACAAGCGTGTGTAATTGTTCTATTACCCCTGTGTGAGTGGCACCCAGTCAAATATTTAATATTTTTGATGGTGCTCGTATTGGTGTTGTCTCACTGCGATAGCAGCGTTGGTAATGCTAACTCCGGATCGTATTTTCTTTTAAAATTGAGTGTCTTCTCGATTTATGCATTTTTAAACCACCCTCCGACTGCGCTCTGGGGAAGAATGGAAAGCCTCCTTTGGCATTATGCAGGCAGGATCAAGGTTCTTTCAGGCGGAATCTCCATGCGGTGTCGTTGTGTAGACTACATAACGGTTGATATGTATCAAGTTATTGCAAATGTTGGTTCATTAAATTAACGCTTAAAAAAAATTGTCTTTCGTGTTTGTGTTAGCTTTTATTTTAACCACTTCATACCATTGATGTTTTGACTATAACTGATATTTCCTGGCTCAACTATATAAAATTATTAGCATTTAGTTCTGAAAGTAAGCTAGAATTCGACGTGTCCTTGCAATAATTTTTAGCTCCCAATGAATGATATTTACTTTCCTTAAGGATTACAATCATGATTAATTATGACTCTAGTAGAAACTTACCGAATGTATTAACCAACGAAATAACGCCCCTTTGTCCGTTGAAAAAACTTGTAATCTAGTAAACGTCATGCAGGCAAAATATAAAGTTTTAGGTTTATTGTGTAATGTTAATTTAGGGTAAACTTTGTTTTTTGGTCGTTCACCTAGGCGTTAATGCAATAGATCATCACTGTTCTAAAGGAGAGACCTCAGGATTAAGAGTTAGCGCGACGGGCAACGCCAATCGCCTCTTAACCCGAGCGTTGCGTGCCCAAATCGGGATTGTCTCTGTCTGTCATGCGGAGGGTGTTCCGAATTTAGGGTTACAATGGGGTGCGGTAGCGGTATCAGTCCTCGGCCCAACCCTCGTTTCTCAGCCCTCCTCTCGGAATTACGTTCCCTTAAAGATCCCTGGCTTATCACACGCGAAGCCCCTCTTCGTCGGCATGCTCGTGATCGCCTGTACTTTCCATGATTCCTTCTCTACCGCTGCTGTGTGGCTTCATAAAGTGATGACACTTGGTAGATACTTGTTAGCCCACAATAATCACCTTCACTGATGCTTGATTTTACAGAAGTGAGCATCATTAATTGGATGTATTTTAAAAAATCCAAAGGGGTTAGGAGATGTGCATGCCAGGCATTGTGGTCGTCGATGGAGTGTTGAAGACTGTGGTGGAGGGCAAGGCAAGAGGGGTAGTGGGGTGGGGAAACGAGTGGGCGTGTTGCACGGAGTCAAGGGAGGCAGAATTGAAGAAGGGTTTACGGTTGTTTATTTAGTTTGGTTTATTTAGTACCCTGTGAGTCACCACTAGGGTGTGTGGCAGGGGGTTATTACACACTAGAGTACCCTTTATCAAGCACCTAGCACGGTTGGACAAACATTATTTTGTTCTTATACCTTTTCATTTTATGGAAAAAATGGCGTCTTAAATCTTATCTGTTTTGTGCCTATTTTAAATCTCTCAAATTTTATTAACATGATCTCACCTACCGTAATACGATGAGGCTAATAACACATTTTCTGTATCATTGCGCAAGAGACATCCTTCCAATTAAAGCAAGAGATTCAATCTGTCATTTAACCTTTGCTACGTGATTCCCAGGCGAGCTCCTCTCTTATTTTTGACGAGCTACTTAGTTTATCATGACTGGTACTAATGATTGTTTAAAAACGGGTATGACATGATAGATTAGTCATTCAATACATTTTCTTACACAATTATTATGAATGTAGAAAATTTTCCTAAATATTTATTCTCAGTGGATTTGTGTCACTTCGTAAAGCACTTTTTCGTCAAATTCATAAGATTTCTCAAGGAGCCTCCGTTATCCAAAACCCAAATATTCATTTCTGAGAAGAATGTTTTGTGAAATCGAGAGTATCACATTATGTTTCATCACCAACTGTTGTTCCATCACTCGCTCGTAATACTCGTATGCCAATGATGTGTTGTGTTAGCACGGGTAGCAAAGAAGAGGATTATGGGGACACGGTGTGGCTCATTCACTCAGGAGTACCCTTCATTCACGGGCGATGACTGCGACCTCCACCTCCCAACCTACGAGAATTCAAATGAACTAAGAGGAGCGGTCCACAAATGAAATTCAACGACATTCTCATAATCTCTTCTCCCAATTAATATCTCTCCTCCCCAATTTAAAATATTGGACGTGAAAGGGAGGATAAGGGTAAGTGTGAAACTAAGGAGCGTATTGGGTTTCGGAAGTGGACCGTTCTTCAGAAGAGGAAGACTATCTTAGCCTTTACATGCCTGCGATGCAGTTGAATAGCAGAAAAACTAAAATGTAAGTCGTTTAATTAGAGTCAGGTCTTACTATTGAAATAGCTCTCTCTTTCGTACGTATTTTTCTTCAAACAAGGGAATATTTTTGAATAATGCGATGAAAAAAAAATTGAAAATTTTACCTCAATTCATGAAAATCCTAATGAATTTTCAACGACAAAAGGCCTACATCATTCGACGCAGTTTTTCAGTGGGTTTTTAACCGATGTCACATGCTGCGGGTAATAGTATTGGTTTCCACAGGTAGATTTTTGGTGAATTAGCCCATAAAATATGTAATTATTTGGCATAGTTTAAGAGAATTCACTTTTTCAGATACTTCGATTACACTACCTCGCATATAATGAGAGATGCGTGTCTGGCAAGTGACCGAGTGGTAATTGGGAGCAGAGGGGTGGAAGGCGGAGCGGAGGAGGGGGAGAGTGTGTGAAGAGCGAATTGGTCTCGTCTCTTCTCGTCCTCCTTCTCCGGCCTCCGTCCAAATTGCCCTTCTCTAATTTATTACGTCATCCGTCTTCACTTTTTTCCCTTTCCCTGCCGGGCCTTTGGGAAGGCAGGTACCGGGTTCGGAGGCTTACAGCAGGAGGAGCCGGAGAGGGGTGGCTGCGATGTCATGTGGTACAGAATGAGGGTTTGGCCGTCGAAGGGGTGGGTGGGTCTAGAGACAGAGATTCTCAGGGATGCAGATTAGAAGGGCAGAGAGAGAGAGAGAGAGAGAGAGAGAGAGAGATGGATGTGCACGTGTCAGGCCCTCTGGACTCCATCTGGACCGGGTTTAGTTTAGACGCCAAGTCTATTAAAGTATTCGTTACTTTCAGCCCGATAACGCTGGCCGAATAATAGGGCCGTACCTAACACTACGCCGGATTAAGGTCTCAAAGAACATGCACCTGAAAATGCCACTTTTTTCATTTGACACCTTTGTTGCTTATTGAATTTCAACTCACTACAAGGTAGAGAAGACGGACATTGAAGTGAAATCGAAAAGACTGTGGAGAGAGATAACGTTTTCGAAGATCTATCCAGGGGATTGGAAAAGAAAGAGGAAATGGAGATATATATGGATTCATTCATGACAGTAATGAGGGAGGAATTCGACCATAAGACTTTCTTTAATGTTTTGATTTCCATTCTCAACGGGGAAAAGAGTAGTTTGTGTTTATTTTAAGATCGGTTTATATATATATATATATATATATATATATATATATATATATTATTAGGTAATCTACCGGTTAAGGTAGGTTTTTGGATGGACACAGCAATCAAGTAAACATTTTGTGACTCCCCACCTAGCAAATTAATCTATATCAGGTCCCTCTTCATCCTTCCTAACACTGCCCATCCGGACTCTCCGTTCCCCACCTGAGCAGTCTGAGACATGTACAGGTTGCGGATCAGTCTCCTGTCCCTCCAATCCATTCCTATTTTCTGCAATACACGCAATAATTTTTCCCAATTCACTCTATCAAACGCTTTTTCGAAATCTACAAAACAGGCAAAAACGTCCTGATTGTATTCTATATTCCTCTCGACTAGTGATCTCATTACTGCAATGGCATCAAGCGTACCTCTTCCTTACTGTTGATAGTATTAATCATGTAGTCATGGGTAATATTGAAATATATTTACGTGTATAATGAGATTTCTAAATTTTTATCTAATTAAATTTTTCTAAATTTCTATTTTTTTAAATAGGCCTTGACAATTGAAATGAGAATTAATTGGTAAAATAAAATGTTAGTATTTGAAATCCTAAATGATTAAAATAAAATTTTATAAAATCTTAATATTTTTCTGAGCCAGGAATTATTTAAAGTAATTATCACCATTCAACGAAAATATCCGGGTCCCTCTTGGCAGGTACGCAGCGATGACTTTTTTTTTAATTTTAATTTAGTGGCTTATTTTTTTAAAAAGTTCTATGGTTATAAGCTGTACAGAAAAAGTTTCATAAAATTATAATAAAAAATTAAATAAAAAATCAAACTTTTTTTATTATGCTGGTATACATGATCTTGAAGTATGATAAAACTTTCAGCTGTTTCCATTGTGGACTTTGCCTGTGGCATCCATTAATGTTAGACGTGTTTTATGAGCTCGGAGATTTTCGTTTGTTAAAAGAATTGGATCAATGCCTTTGTATCAAATTTTGCGTACAAAATGAAATAAATTGTAACAAAGTGTGTGAAATGTTAACAAAAGCCTATGGTGAGTCTTCTATGAGTAAATCAAGAGTTTACCATTGGTATAAGCGTTTCCAAGAAGGCCGTAAAGACCTTGCAGATGACGAACGCCCTGGACGCCCCAGCACATCAACAATCGATGAAAACGTGGAAAAAGTGAAAGAAATGGTTATGAACGATCACCGAATCACAATTAGAGAGGTCGTTGGCACATCAATTGGATCACGTCATGACATTTTTTCCAATATTTTGCGTATGAAACGCGTGGCAGCAAAATTCGTTCCAAAATTGTTGAATTTTGAACAAAAACAGCGGCGAATGGAAGCTGCTCAGGAGTCACTAAATGAAGTAAACGACGATGTAGAATTACTGAAACGTATTATAAAAGGTGAGGAAACATGGGTTTATGGATATGACGTTGAAACGAAGGCTCAATCATCCCAGTGGAGGCAATTTGCCTCGCCAAGACCGAAAAAGGCTCAAAAAAGTGCGGTCGAACGTGAAGGTTATGCTCACTGTGTTCTTCGATTTAAATGACATAGGGCATCATGAATTCCTGCCGCCAGGTCAAACGGTCAATAAGAAGTATTATTTACAAGTTCAACGCCGTTTGCGTGAAGCAATCCGAAAAAAACGCCCGGATTTGTGGAAAAACAATTCATGGCTTTTGCACCACGATAATGCACCAGTCCACTCTTCATTGCTTGTGCGTGAATTTTTGGCCAAAATAATACTGTATCGATCTCCCAGCCTCCATATTCGCCAGATATGGCTCCGTGTGACTTTTTCCTATTTCCAGAAATTGAGAGTACCTTGAA
This sequence comes from Hetaerina titia, assembly GCA_037158775.1. Classification (NCBI taxonomy): domain Eukaryota; kingdom Metazoa; phylum Arthropoda; class Insecta; order Odonata; family Calopterygidae; genus Hetaerina; species Hetaerina titia. Next base: position 8,548,958 of record CM073778.1, on the reverse strand, counting down.
GGCCGTCGTTTTACAGCCGTAGATGACATTAAAAGCGCATCGCTGAAAGAACTAAAGGCTATCTCAAAGATCGAGTTTGAGAAGTGTTTCGGGGATTGAAAGAAGCGCTGGCACAAGTGCATAATCTCCAATGGGGACTACTTTGAAGGTGACAACATCAATGTATAAGAATAAATAAATATTATTGTCCGAAAAATTAAAATTCTTATTATTTTTGAGCACACCTCGTATGTAGGACATGATAGAATATTACAGTATTGTGTCTTTAGAGAGTCGCACGAAGTTTGAACTGAAATATTTAAGAAGCCTTTCAAGACTAGAACTTAATCTTTCTCATTTTCTCTCATTTTTTCTTTAACCTGTTGATGTGAGAAATGTATAGGAATAAAAAATAAAATTAGTTAATTTCCTGCAATTGCGAATTGTTCAATTACATAACCATTGTATGTGTTTAATTATCACTTCATTTGACGTCTTATCGGCACCTAAGGTCCTTATTTAATGAATCTATTTTTCCTAATAGCAGGCGAAACGGCGGCGCCAGTGTACGTAGAACAGAGGCATCGGGTCCCCATGCGTCGAGAGAGAGAAGTTAGCAGCGTGGAGTGTTTGGGGCCTCGAAGAAGGGACCCTCCTCATCGGTGTGCCCGGGAGAGGACTTCAGGGTGAGTCTCGCTGCAAATAGGGACAGAACTATGGGTTAAGATGACCTTTCTTTAATGATGAAAATCACTAAAATTAAAGAAAAAGAGGTGGCACTAATTCATCTGCCAGAAAGTGCTGCTCACTCGGAGGAATATCGAGGCATATCGATCATTAATGGCTACGGACAAATTAAGAAAAATCGAGTATGTCGTGAATCTGATCGATATCAACAACGCCATCTGTATTGCCAATGTCATGTTTAGATAACATTGGTCAAATGATTACCGATTATATATTCTACATCTACATATACAATTTTTTTGGAATATAATATATCGAATTCATAATCAATATTAACCTTTTGACTTTGGATGCATTATTCCATTATTAAAAATTTCCCGTAGTAATCTGGTCAATCTGAATGAAATTGACATGGCGATATTTCGTTACATGACGCAGCCTAGTTCGGAAAGAGATTTTTTTGTAAACGGCTAGGGACTAACTTGAAACTGATATCATATGGATAATGCAATTAGCATCATGGACTCATGGTGGATCACGTGGATGCCTGGGATTTAATTTATTGAGCTACATTTAGGCGTTATTTGTCTTCTCATTTTGGTTTGTTTGTCTGAATAAGAGCGTGTTCACTTCTTCTAGGATTTAATTGTATTTTCCTTTTCACGATTTCACTGAATACACTGAAAGAGTAATTCCGTTTGGTATTTCCTAAATAAATAAATGGAGAGGTTCCTATGTTAGTTTACTGCGCTCAAGGAAATGAAAAAAATTAGATATGTTTCAAATATAAAAGGAATGACTTTATTTTTACGTTTGGGTTGCAAAGAATTATGTTGATCGAGTGATGAAAAAGACCAAATGAATTGGATTCAAAAGCTCACACTCTAAGGAAAAAGTAATCAAACGGATCAGGAATTATTTTCTACGTTCAGTGATCTGTGAATCCTCTTTTACTTTTATTTGGAATTCCATTTATTACCCAACTTGGAATATAGCATAGCATTGTGTAAAATTTATTACGGGCAATTACTTAACATGCCGTCCCCTTTACCTAGGAAAACTCTGTCCCTTCAGCAGTCCTGTGCTGTGAAGTGAGCAGTGTTTGTAAGCCTTATCTTCAACATAGGAATAAGGGGTTTGATGAAACGGGCTTTACAACTGGGAAAAGGCCATTCAGCTGGGTCTCGACTGTAAGATTACTCATTGAAACAAGGAAGAATTAGTCAACGTAATTAGTCACATCTTTTGCTAAATATGTAAACCAAGGAGTTTCATTGCTCGGGAATTGAGCATAGTGGGATTGCGAGTGTTATAAATAGTAAAGTTTCAAGGATTCCCTTGCACGAGTTTTTTGGCCCATAAGGATTGTTATAATAACTTACATAATATCTTATAATAGATAAATTTTTTTTAGGTTCCATATTTGTTGTCCAAGCAATTGCATGCATGCAATTGCTTGGACAAGCGTACCTTCCCGACGACCTGCTTCCTTTAAATTGTGTGAAGTCTTTGCTTCTCGTCCCAAGGTTTTAGAAAGAGTCCTGGCGGTAGCAAAATAATCCCTGATATTCCGATTCTTATTGGGTGACTTCCGTGAAATGATTCGTCTTTCACGTTAGGTTTTATACGATGGACCTCGTGTCAACTTTCTTTTCAAATCAGAAGTAATTTGGGTTTACCTCTCCATTCTACTTAAGGTATCTTGTACCTGTATGTCTCCTTGAAGTATTCTATGGATTTAAGTTTTAGTAGTTTTTAAGGCAGTCTCCCGTTTAAAGTAAGTTTGTACGGGCAAAATAAGTCCCGCTATAATTTGAAGCCTCAAACAGGAAGAAATAACGAAAAAACCTTACATTTTAATGCTGCCTCATTTCCTCACACTTTCTTCCTGCGTTTATTCGGTCCAATATTCATACCATCTCTCAAATTTTATACTAGACGACACTCTGTTTTAGCTCATATATTTCTAATGTCATGGGGGATAGGGATGGTGCGGTGGCTAACGTACGGGCTTCCCACCGAGAGGGCCCGGGTTCGAATCCCGTCGGCCCGACAGATATTTTTCAGTGGTATCCCGTGCTTTGTGGAGAGCACTTTGAGTGAGTACGCCGTCCGTCGGATGGGACGTTAAGCTGCGGACCCCTTGGCGCCTTTCGTTAAGAGCAGGCTAATGCCAACGGCGGGTTTCTCTCCACCCTTCATCCTTTCCCATCCATCCCTAATGGCGCAAATGACCTGAGCTGTCGGTCGCCTCCCCACCAATACTACTACTACTTCTAATGTCATTACGAGATGCGTAATGGCAAACTTAGATCGTTAGAATCATGAATGGTTTAACTTGCTGTCGTTTCCTTTTTTAAGTCTATTAGCGTTTTACATATTCATTTTTATGCCAAGAGCTGTATTGCGAAGTACAAGTGCATGCGGAAGGGAAATGAATATTTGAAAGTGAGTTATAGGCTGAACATATTTATTATTTAACTTTTGGAGATTTTTTTCCAACTAAGGTATTTTAGAGGACGAATGAATTTCATATATTTAATTACATAATCTGACTTTACAAGGCTGGACAATAAACTTTTTAAACATCTGATTTACTTGTTACTTGGAAGTGGAAACACACTTTTCTTCGATGTTGACACCTTTCACTGGCCGCTGCCTCATTAAGTTACTGAATTCAAGCCTCCGAGAGAGAGATGAGAAGAGAATTTGCCGAAAGAGGCTGAAAGGAGGGGAGATTTGTGTATCCAATTAAATCATTGCGTTCCAATTTTTTCGTTTTCGACCATAACCTCGGTTGGCTTTAATATATCCCACTTATGTTGCTCAACACAATATTACTCGTGGTTCCAGGCTCCAGCTTAGCGTTCATATTTCAAATAATTTGACAACCTTGGTTCGAATATAGTGATTGGTTAAACTTATTATTCCATGAAACGACACAATTTTAAAATCGAAACACAGCTTATTTGCTCCCATGTGAAATTTTTTTGCACCTGCCAGCTTTTGGAACCTTACAAATCAGAAGGAATACCTTATTGTAACTCTTACTTAGTGAATTAGTAGCCTGCGTGTTTGTAACGGAAATTATTTTTCGCAATAATACCCAGTAGCAGGAATCATACAATAAAAATTTGTTGTGTTCTAATTTCTACAGAGTCTAACATTTAAAAATAATAAATAATATGGTTGAAAACATGAGATAATGAATACAAAATATCATGATCTTTTATTTATAAGCTCGATTATAAAATATAATATTTTCTCGAAAAGAAATAAATGTAATTAGGCTGCTTCTCCTCAGAATGAGAAAACAATTACTACTTCATTGCAGGGGAAATCTAAAATTTAATTTCTTTGTAGTTAACAAAAGTTCATAATGTAGGTAATATTTTTCCGTTTCCTGGGAAAGAGTTGGAGTTAGGAAATCCCGTGGAAATATCACAATATTTTTTAACCTCTTAAGGAGTTTAAAAAATCACTGACGTAAACTGACAATTTTTTATATCGAATATTCCATTTTTTGTGTTCAAGGACAAATGTGCGTTCTGGAACCATCAATGTGAAATATGATGCGTTGTTAACAAGTTCATTGGCATTTGACCAGAAGACATTCACGTGTTTTGAAATATGATTTAATTAAAAAAATAGTTGACAGAGAATTTCTCATATCATTCAAATATTATTATTCTCGTGTAATTCAAGTACCCCATTGCTCTAGAATATCATCGTTAGGAATCCCAGATCTGACATTTGATTATTAAGATATTCAGGCGACTCCTTCGGCCTTTTCACTATAACGTGCATGCAATCCATCGGAATGGAAATCAGCACTTAAAGCTAGTTCCTTTCAATGTTACAATAACTAACATTGAAGCTTTGACTTCCGTCACCAATCCCAACCTCTTTGTATAACCTTCCTCAACCAAAAAAATTATTCTTTCAATGGTTAAAATAGATATGATGCAAAAAAAGTACTTGTGAACATATTTATGAAGCGTAATTTTGCCATTCTTGGAAACTTTGCCGTATATGTTGGTTGGCTGACTTAACTCGGAGATTTTTGAGGGGCTGACAAGGAAAAGAAAGGGAAGAATAGAATGGGTGGAAGGGTAAGCGATACGGCTCTTCGGAGGAATTTGAAGAACAATTGGATGGGTGAGATTCGATGACACAATGAGATGCTGAAGGCATCGAAGGAGGGGAGGAGTTGTGATTCCAAAGTAATTCAAGGATGCTGAATGTATGTGGAGCTAAAGAGTGAGCGTTTGTAAAATTTGTCATGCGCTTTAAGGAATTTTTTCTTGGTAATCAGGGACATACAGTAGTGTTTTAATGATAGGGTCCATCGAAAAAACACTCTAACCTGGTACACTAATGCTGTTAGTGATATTCGTCTAGGGAGCGGCTCCTATTGTGGAGAATCTTCGTGACACTCCACGTCTTTCCCACGGAGCTCTTCCCGCCGACTTTCTCCCTCACCTCCGAGACATTCGCCCCTTCCGAAGCGCACCCCAACATCCCCGAAAACTCCACCCCCTGCCCGGACCGAAGCAACGCATCGCCGCTGACTGCTTGCCACCCTCAGGAATCCAATTACCCGTTGCTCATTATCTCGCGGCGCCATCATCTGCGCTCTCTATCGTCCTTGGGGCGAAGCGGCTCCCTGAAGAGGAGACAATGGACGGCGGTTGCGATTCATTCGTGATCCGAGTGTGCCAGGGGGTGAGGGCTCCGTTGTTTTCTTTTATTCGCGGCGTCGACTGCTTTGTTGCCGTGAAGAAAGAGGAAGGGTTTGCGGCAGAACTTTTCGCTCGGCACGTTTCTCGTCCGGGAATCAAGGATTTAAAAAGGCGGTTATGTACTGAAAAAAAGTGTTCGTTTCATTTCCTTAATTTGTTTCCTTTTGGGTTGGATTCCGATTGGCAAAGTCTTTCCTCGGCCTTTCTCTGGTTCCGGGTAGGAAAAAAGCAATTCTATGGTGAAGCTTCCCAATGCACCGTGAAATTAGTCTCCGCTTCCTTTTCGTTCGTGAAAGAGATTAATGCGATTTTAATTAGCTCCAGGACATTTTTAGTGATTTGACTCACCCTAATGAAAAAATTAATGTTCCAGAGATTCTTAATTTGGTTACATGTTTAAGGAACTCTGAAATGAAGAAACTTAAAAGAGAATGGTCAAAATACGCGTAATTATTAGTAGAAAGATCTGAGATACCAACAAACGATAATAATTGCTTCGTTTTCTCAAATTTTCTTTTGTAGAGCTCCTCGATATTTAATTTCAGCTAAATTAAGACTAGTATTCATTTCTGAGGAATATGGTGCCTAATTCTCAATTTCCTGATTACTTTCATCCCACAGTAAATCTCAATATCTACTTGTTTTTCCTCAATCATTTTCTGGCGGCTCCACTCAAATTCTATTTCACTCCATTAAATGGAGTGAATATGATATCAATGAATTTTCTTTAGAAACCTGCCATTGAAGTACATGCTTTTTATTACAATCCTTTGTAAAAATTGATTTTCCACGTTGCTGAACTTTGTCGTATAACCTGTTGCCATATACATATTTATAAATATAAAAATTTATATATGTAAAAAATATATATATTTTTTATATGTACACCAAATCCTGCATTCCCAATAAATAATGAGTAAAATAATATATTGTCTAAATTTCATAAAGTACATTGAAACTAACTGTTCAATTTTTTGTCTTAATTACAAAATGTATACCATATTTTTACTTTCATCCATCAAAAAAATTACGTAGTTCCTATGCGACCGTTGAACGTAAAAAAATTAGCAATCGGTATAAATTAAAAATCGGGTATCATATGAACTTCTGGATAAATTAAATTCAAGACTCGGTATATTTCAATCTGATTTGTGGTTCGTAATCGATCACTTTTCTTCTTGAATTGCGAATATGCCAAAAGACACTTGGGTTTTGAAAACCTGTAATACTCGTATGCGATTGGCACGGCCAACCGAAGTAACTTTGAATATCATTAGTCTCTAATCTATATTTTCTTATGTTCAACTTATGTACAAATAGTTTTCAATCAATTTTTTTCATTCAATCCACCAACTAAGAAACGCTGAAAGTCGGATAGTTGCCTTGCTTCTTTTCCCGCTTGAGATTATCAAAATATTTGCGCACCAACAAACTACCTTTCGTCCATGCTTCAATATATATTGACCCTTACCTGATGAAAAATTAAGCTATCCGTCTTCTTTGCTGGGTTTGAATAGAGTTGAGGTTTATTTTAAGGAGCATCTCGCTGCAATTTCCTTCGATTTTTTTTCCTTACTCCAACCCTCTTTGAGGTTTCTGTTTCATCACGATATTATCTTTTTCGGCCGAGATTTTTTTCCTCTCCTAAATCTGTGCGAAAGAACTAACTAATATCGTGTCGCACTTCCTGCATCCATTAAAGGATTCCCTCTTCTCCTCTCCCCCTCCTATTCCAATTCTCCCCCCACTCACCCCCACGGTGCACTCTCCGCCTCACCTGCACCCTCATTTTTCATTTCTTCCTCCTCGGCGAACGACGCGTCGACAGGCGGTGTCGTCGCATCTAATTAGGAGGGTCGCCGTCGCCTCACTGACTCGTCCTTAGGGGCCATTTCGTCCACCGCCCCTCTCCTTTGAATACTCTCGCTGCCCCCCCCCCCCCCGGCTCACAAACGTGAACGAGTCCCCGTCCCCGAGCAGACTCGCTCCACTCTCCCATCAACTTTTTTTTCCTTTAAGGTTTTTCTTCAATGCTACGGGTTTTTTTTAACATTGCGGAGATTTTCACCCACGGCATTCATGTTTCAGTTGTTTCATTCAACATATAAAATACAGGGGCCCTCGCGGTGAAATAATTAATTGAATGGCAGAAATTGCTCAATTGCGACTAGATTCCTTACAATGTAGCATCTACAGGCAAGATCAATTTATGATCACGCTATGATCGCTTCAAGGTTGATAAAAGTGAAAATTACTTGAATACTGTGTATATGATTGAAAGGGAAATCAAAAGTATTCATTTTTCGTATAAAATGGATTATCAAAATGTCTCAGACACAAATAATGTATATGTAAATATTTAGCTGTGTTTTATTCAACTACTTCCATTTTGTGTGCCGAGACGTTTAATTGCAATTCCGCTTTTTCCGTCATTCTTGACAGGAGACCATTGCTAACATAATTAAATTATTTGTCTAAAATTAAGGCACGTTTGCCATGCGAAGGAGTTCCATACGGTCTATGAATTGCAAATATTAATTTAAGTTTGCCTAAAAGGGAGGAGAATAAGAGGGTGCACAGATGAGATGATTTCCATTAACTACCTTACGATGATTATCAGACACCCTGGCGATTTTATTTTCATTAGGTTGCTCCTCAGAAGCATGGAACTCTCCCCTCTCTTCTAAGTATTGTATGCCGTAAGAATATCAACTCATACAAGGGACACTCCTGCAACACAGCAATTAAGATTTATATTTTTTTAAACACGAATTAAAAGTTAATTCAACTTGAAGGAATAAAGTTTAGAGGTATCATTGAAAAAAGAGATATTTCGTTACGTAGAAGAGTTACATAGGCTCCGAAAATATTTAGGAAAATACAAATGTCATTAAAAACTAAAGGATTAAGGGTCTTTTAATGGAAAATTTCTACAAATATACTCAAACTCAACTAAAATCCATTATTAATTATTATTAAATATATATTTCAACAAACCATTTTGATAAAAGTGGCCTTTTCCAATAAAATAAGGTTGGCCATTGCAAAAATATTAATAATAGATTTATTTGCTTTAAATAATTTGAAGCAGACACACCACGTCCATGACATCAACTATTTCGATAATCTGACTCCTGAATCTTTAGAGATAAGTAAAGAGTGCAATGGTTTTTTTGCTTAATTTTCTCGATAATGAATTACAGATTCTTGCTTGCAGACTCCTTGCTATATTCCTTAGTGATTATTAGAGGTGTTAGCATTTAGGAAAAGTTCGGTCAGAGTCTCATCCTTTTATCGAGATAATCTGGGAACTTCAGGGGTCAATGAGTTTGAAAGCCATTCCGTTAAAGGTTATATACAATTTCAAGTGAATCAGGGCGATGTTAATAATTGGTCGGTTGTCGTGTTCCTCCCTCATCGTCTCTTGGACGGTCCTTCATTCCCTCTGATTCTTAGGAATTGTTGCCAATTTTTGCTATTGTTGTAGAAGGTCTCTGTTCATATTGTTCTGATGCAGGAGGATCTGGATTGAATCTTTATCAATCCCATCCCATTTGTCCACAAAATCGGCAGAGGAATTTTTTTTCTTCCCAGTGAATCATGTGATTTTCCTCGGTGTGCTGTGCTCTTTTGCTTCCTGGTCTTTGTGTGCTTTTAATGTCTTTTTAATCGTTTGGTCCGTCTCAACAATGCAGAATTAATTGCATTCACGGGGCATGCATGGGCCACACCCCTGGTATTTTAAGTCCAATCGGGTCCTTTTCTTGGACCGACTGGTGTCTCAATTTCGGTGGTGGCAGACGTCAAATCTTTTGATCGTGCACGAAGATGTTGCGCGAGTCGTGCATCGAAAAGTTTGAGGAAGACATGGAGGAGTTGAGCCGGTGTGAAACCAGTGAGAATTTTACCCTGAAGATTCGCTGGCAAAATACCAGGTCATAATCCGTGGAAACTGTCATTTGCTCACATGAAATCATCAAGTTATTTCCATAATAATTTCAATAGCCGGTAATCTTGATTCGTTTTGCTTTTATTGTTATCAGGGGTTAAATTTTTAAAAATGATTGTTTAAGGATGCATGTTAATTCAACGAATACAATTTAGTACTAACTGCATTTAAGGGAAACTAATGGGCAAAACCGGTCGGCGGAAAGGCCATGAACATGTCGTGTGAATTACGATGGGATTTCCTAAGAAATGAGTGCCACCTAGGATCGATTTTTTCTCATTGTAACTCATCTAGTTACGTACTTCCCATCTGCCAGGAGGCATTATTGTGGTGCTAATCGAATATGTGTCAGCTGATCCAACAGTTGCATTCTCAAAAATATACTCGAACCTAAACAAATGATTATCATATGATAATACTTCAACAAGTGTGCATTGGCCTTTTAATGACGCAGATATGAGGACAGCGTATTCTTTTTTGTCTCCAATTTCTTGAAAACATATAAAACATTCTATTAATTCTGTGCATTTCCAAATAAGGCCATATAATTGTGCATTCACTCCAAATCACCATATACCATCCACCAAGTTGGTTCACATTGATTACATTGCTTCAAAATATTGTGAAAAGCACAACTAAAAGCTGAGTCCTCATTACCACGGGTCGTCGATCCAAGGATTGGTTCCAGCTGCTCTCCAAAATACGCGGTCTGTACAATAAATACGCGAACTGGTGCAATTTGACGGCCATGACGCGGACTATAGCCCCGCCCACAAGCGGCGCTAGTTGCCTGAGACCCGATGAGCCGTCTGTGCTTGGCGGATCGTCGATCAGTACGTATGGTGCCAGTTATGTTAGTTTCTGTTGTCCCTGTTTTTACTGTTTGTCGAAAATGGAAATGACGAAATCACAGAGCGATGAATCAACATCAAGTTTTTGGTAAAGTGCGGTCAAAGTTATCAAGAAATTACTGAAATGTTGACAGCTGTTTACGGTGAAAATGCTCCGAAGAAAACATCCGTTTTAAAGTGGATTAAGCGTTTTAAAGATGGCCTAAAAGACGCCACGGATGTTTCAAGGCCGGGACGACCTTTAACCACCTGTGTTGACGACAACATTGATCGTGTGCGGCCCCTTGTCCTTACCAATCGTCGAAAAACTGTCCGAATGATATCTGATGAATTGAATATAGGAAAATAAACAGTGCACACTATTTTACAAGAGGGATGAATCCTTCATGTTGTTGACTTTCATGTGTCATTGATTGTTCGCCAGTTTCTGGCAAAATATTCAGTCACCATCCTTGGCCATCCTCCTTATTCTCCAGGTCTCACCCTCTGCAACTTTTTCCTATTCTCAAATTGCAAAAATGTGATGATGGGACATCACTGGGAAGATGTGGACACATTATAGCAGGATGCGACGAAAAAACTAAAATAGTTTAACTATCGAGGACTCCCAAGGGTGCTTTAAATAGCCGAAAAGAAGAGGAAATTAGTGCATAGCAACGAATGGTTTAACACTTTGAATTGGACAAATTCAATGTAGACTACATTTTGCTAAATAAAATTGCTATAGCCTCAGTTCGCGTATTTATTGGACAGGGTAGTAGATCCTGTTCCGAACCGCCACTGATTATTCGCCGCTTATTCCCTTGGCCTTAACTTAAAAATTCTTCTCTTCCTTGTTTGCTCTAACTATGGACTGTAGTTAGCTTGCATCATGCCTCAACGTCTGCCCAATTAGGTTCCCTCTCCTTGTATGTGTTTGTGGATTCTCCTCTTACTCGTAATTCGAAGTATTTGTTAATCTGTTTATCCATTTCAATCTCACCATTCTTCCGTAGCGCCTTCCTTTACATCACCTTCAAGCTTTATTTCTCTGCCGCCAATATCGTCCGATGCTCACGGCCACGGAAAAGTTAAATTCAAATACTTATTTGTTTGAATGGATCAATTCCTATGACAGAATGACAGCTGTCTAAGCAATTCCTGCTATTTTACTTACTATTAGTATCTTCCTTCCTTTTTACAAATTATCAATCCTGTTTTTCAAGACAGTAAAACTCTTGCGCTTGTTTCAAATATTTATTTGACGTTGTACTTTTTCATTCCCTTCTCCTTACTGGATATAATCCTTGCAAGGCCTGCTTTTATAATCTCAAGTATAGTCTTAATATGTCTTATTCAAGTTGAGAATACTCATCCCATTAGTTCATCTAAATTGAGAAACAGGCGAAGGTCTACATTTCGGGTTTAATCACAGCAATGACGAGGAGTAAATTTGCTCAAGCCTTCTGGGCGAGGATAAACCCCAGCTACTCTTTAATCTTTGCTTTATCGATCGTTAATGTCGATGCTTAACTAAGATGTCAATCCCCATCATGCTAATGTCATTCAGTGGTTTTAAACGATCAACTTATGTGCCATTAATTAATTATGTCATGCTGTCGAAAGGAATCGTCGTAAACGCTCCCCCTTTCATACAAAAGTTCAGCATTTCCGTTCCTAATCCCGTGCGAATATTGTTTTGTTCATACATGCATAAATGCAAATAACAGACAATTTTGAGCATCTCAGAAGAACATGATATATAAATGTGCGAAGAATTGCCATGTAGCAAAAAGCCAGGATGGACCAAGCAGGGAGAAATATTTATTTTTCCGCAGCTAAAGCCTTACAATTCATGTGGACCAATTCATTTCATATACTCACTGGAAGTCCTAAATAATGACTAATCTATTTCTCAAACTAAATAATGACTAATTAATTTCTCAAACTAATTAATAAATAAAAAATTAAATATTGGCTTAGGTCAATATTTCATAATTAATAACTATACTATTATTATATGATAATCTACCGGTTAAGGTAGGTTACTTTGGATGGACACAACCATCAAATAAATATTTTGTGACTCCAAACAAAACACAATCCAGCCACCTACTCATTGTAGGTTGGCAGTGTCATCACAGGAGATAAAAATGCAAGCTTAAGTGAAATTTTCAGGGATGTAATTTGAAAGGAAAATCAGTGCTGGATAAATGAGGCGCACGCAAGAAAAAAGAAAAAGAGCTCACTAATCTTAAGGAATTGCAACATCCACGCCGGGGGCAACATTGTCAAATGTTGTGCGATGGAAATCAGAATTTAAAATTTATTGGGTAGTAGATCACAGGCGTAGGGTAGTTCCATGGAAATGTATTTAGTTCCTGAATAGTTAAGGTTCATTGCATCTGAAGGCGTCAGAAATGCGAGAGAAACCCTTTTCACAAACAATTATGGTGCTACAACTCGCGAAAAAAACTAAAACTGTTCTATTCGATGCATTTCAATTCCTTTAAGGAATATTAAGAACGTCCCATTGGGAGATGCGTATTTAATGCAAAACAAGAACGGGAGCGTATTGCAAGAATGGAAAGGTCGTCGGCTGAGAAGGGAACTTGCTTCGAAAAGAAAAACTGTTCCCAAGTTTTCTTCTTCCAGCTAGTCGAGATAAAATGATAATGAGGAGCAAGGCTACACGGCTTAGAAAGGAAAAGTTAAATGAGAACACGGTTAAGAACTTAGCGATTGTTAGTAGGCGAGGGAACCTGTATACTAATGACATAAATAATTGAATCGAGGGGTCGATTAAGGGTAAGAAAAGGGTCCGACAGGGGGCAGTGACGAGGGTATTCCAAGGAACAAGGATCAGAAATCCGACTGGGGAATTGTTTATGCAAAAAAGGGACGAGGATTTAATAAAGGCGGAGGAAAACGCAGTGAAAAAAATCCAGAACTCTTTTAGCACTTTATTGAATTAAATGCATTTATTAAATAGCATGAAACCAAATGTTGATATCTTGCTGCGCATCTTAAGTGACGTTCCATGGAGAAAAAACAATAAGTGAGAGTCGGTTGAGATGGATTTTTAAATTTAACCTCATTCTTTAATGATGTGTTTCGAGTTTCAATACTTAATAGCAATGATTTATTCCTCCCGGTGGCAATTTACTTAATTATGCAAAGCGACCTTCAGCCACGGAATCCTTAGATATAATCGACAGTTTATTCGGGGTTTATTATTCAACATCACTAATCTTAGACAGGCGAGGGATAATACTCGGCCTCTGTTAACCGCCACAGAAATAAGCACGGAGGATGTTTAGACTTGTCAAGGTAAAGCTCATCTCGTCCTGAATACGAGGCCGTGTAAAATCTACATAGTCAATAAAATGGGATACGTCTTTGCCCTATGCTATCGGTAGTTTCCCAGGATAATATAACTTCCGAAATATCACAAAAATTTGGGTGAATTTAAGGGTATGCAGATTCACCGTTGTATAGACCTGGGTCGGTGGCTCATGTCGTAATTTGCCGATACTTGAGACGAAAACGGGGACAGAAGTCGGGACATTAGAAGAGAGATTGCGAGAGAGAGGAGACTTTTTCATGAAGAAGAGTCTCAGACAGATAAACTAAGTGATGATATAAGGAAAAGATAAACAAATACTTAAAAATATAGGACTTGATCTAGGCTTTATGGATCTGAAACCTCGTGCTTGAAGCAAGAGGCATTTGATATGTGGGTGTAGCGAAAAATGGACAAAGTAAGTTGGATAGAAAGAAAGAAAAACGCTTCAGTTTGAAATGGAGTGGTTAACGAAAGTAAGTTGCAGGAGGAAATCCAAAAGAGGCAGAGGAAGTGGGTGGAGGGAATGCTTATAGATTAGTGATGCATGGATGGCGGCGATTGATTGGAGTATTTTGGACAATCGGAGTTCGTGGATGAAGAAAGGACTCTTTGAGCAACATGATGGATGGCAGAAGTTTTCAAGAACTGATCGAGGTAATAGTACAAGGCAAAAAGAGAATAAAGATCTAATTAAAAAAATAGTACCAATTTTCCTCTAGATAGTAATCTCGTAGAAATCTAGAAAATTATTACTATTTCTCTTTGTTATATTCCAGTTCCAATACATCACGCCTGAAACTACTAAATTTAAACAAAAGAAATCTCTAGTGATGCACAGAGAACATTAGTCGTATGGGGCCAACCACAAATGTACCTTAACAGTAGAATACGACGTGCTTTTAATATTTTCATTATATCGTACTTTTAACATATTAATGAAATTTTAGTAAAATAATGCTACGAAGACCGAAGAAAATCCTAGCATTAGACGGCCGTCCACGTGATGATGGAAACTCGTGCCAAACAATGCCATGGAATTTCATGCACGAGAATTAAAAGTAAGAAGTGGTTACCAGTATTTCTCGTTAAAGAGCTCGTACTGATGACATTTAATTTTGAGGTTTCATAACATTTCGCTCCTTTTTCGACTCCAGACTTGACTAATCTCATTTCTTTCCTGAGCAAAAATGCCTCCTTTTAACCCAATTTCACCAAAAACAACACGAATTGTTCTTGCCACTACTCCTGCCCCTATGCGTCTCCTGCCTCTCATTTATCAACCATAATCTGTCTTTGGGGTCCATCGAAAACCTGCCTCAGATAAATAAAAAAGCTTAAAAAGTACACCTTAACACAGGATCTTATTTTTACCAATTTTATTCTTGTGCATATGGAGGCGCGGATGATATTGCTGCTACGCTTTGTTCAGGACATTTTGGTGATATTCTGAGCATACGCAAACATAAGAGACATGCAAAAATCAAATTGTACAAGGTTTTTATTAAAAGAATCGGAAATATTTTGGGAAAAATAGATTTATTTGAGATATTTTCTCATTATTCTTCCAATATTAAGTACATTCCTTGAGAGAGTATTTTCCATGACTCGAAGGTTCCCTGGTTGGTGGATTCCGGAAGGTCCTTAAGGGTACGCGTGCAAGCTTTTTTGACGCCACTTAGGGTTCCATTGTGGTGTCCTTTGAGAGAGAGAGGGTTTCACTTTAATAGGGAATAGGAAATAGTCTGCTGGTGACTTGTCGGGATTGTATGGGAGTTGAGGAATCGTCACAATGTCGTTGCAAGGTCTTCACAAGCAATCACTCGACTCTGGTCTTGGTTGCCTTTCAAGACCTTCGGTAGGGTCAAAATTAGCAGTCAAAATCTAGCGGTGCCTAGCAGGACGCCAAAATATCTAAAATATCTTTCCATAAATTCTAATGGTCCTCTTTCCATCAGAAAAGTGAAAATGCAAAATAATTCATTTTGAAATATTTTTTACTCAAATCAATCTTGATATCTCTTATAAACCAACATTTTATTATAACACTAATTATATTTTGACAAGCATAAACAAAATAGATTGTTTATAGGGTTGATCAATGCTTAGTATGGATATGCATAATTGCCAGTGAATTCAGGACCCAGGTAATTCTCTTCGTAGTATGTCATAATATCAGCGAAATACAATTGTTTCATGCGTATTTGATCTTTGAGATCTTTCAATTCTCTGGCGCGCGATTCCTTAATGCCCCTCACATATCGTCTAGTCTCATGAAATTACATCATTCCCTTCCCAATGAAATCTAAAAGGAAGATATTACGGCGTTCTAGTAAATCCAGCTTATTCAAGAGTGCATTAATATTTCCTGGCAATGCTCTCTCCTTCTCATCCATTGTCTCTTCCTGTGCCCTCATTGCCATTTCATATCACCACCACGCCCATCGGTGTTTCTTTTGAGCACGGTTCAAATCTTGCCTGAGATTCCCTCTCATTGCAGCCAGCTTCTGGTTGAACTCAGCAATGCCCTCAGCCTGAATTTGTTCCTTTTCACGTTGAATTATTTCTCGAACATGTCTGGACTGAACAAGGAAGAATACGATACTTATAAATGGTACTTAATTCAAAAATTAATTTTATAATGGTAATATGAATGAAAAAGTAATTTTTGAAAGGTGAATATTTTGAAAACTCTATATTATCCACTATAATTCTATGGATATTGAATGTTGATCTTGGATATAAATGGCATGGACTTCATGATTAAGTAAATGTCAAATTCAAGCACAGGGAAGAAAATTGCTTAGGAAAGAACAATGGGTGGCAGTACGTATATAATGGCAATATGCGGAGCTTTTGCAAACTGTAAAGTCATTTAAATTTTAGATACTATACGTACTTTTGTAGATTGGCCTCTTTCTTATGTTTCGAGGTGCGGTAGTTGGAATGCATTAATGTTGGGTTGCTCCAGCCCTTGCTGGTTGCCAGTTAATAAGGTCTGTTCGCCACGGCATGGCTTTCGTTCGGTCACATTTCTCCTCTCGTCCTCTCCATCCCTTTCTTGAGTAGTCGGGGAACCCTTCTTCGCATGCCGTCACCAGCACCTCCTGACATGCTCACGAAGCTGCCGCCGCGGGAGAGCTCTGGTGGCAACATACTATAGAGTGGCCCATCTTTAGAGGGGTGACCCACTTTGGGGTCCTTTGGGTGGCCTGCAGGCGATGGCTCCCGTCCTTCGATCAGTTTTGTCACCCAGTTAGGAATCAGGAAGGCACATTCCTCTGTGGGTTCACTTTCTTTAACCGGATGCTCCTCCCAGTTGAAGCATGCATCGGTCGGCGGTAGAGGCAGCGCCTCGTGCGGATGTGGAGGATTACTGCGGTACAATTCCTTCAGAGTCCCGAGTGACATATCCTGAAGTAAGCTGACGAAGTGCATGTTTCGAATTCTCATCTCCGTTGCGCTGTGGGGATTTTTTTCTGATCAAAAACTTGATCCATGCCCCCGCTTATTTGCGCAAGTGTTTGAGAAGTTTCTGGAGACACCAGTCTGCGTGCGTCAAGCAATAGAAATATTCTTCCAGAACTCTTTCATCTTCAGAACACTGCTTTCTTTACGATACATCACTTTTATTGCACGACGCCATTATAGCGATTGCACTTGTAATGTACTAAATATTATATCAAGTGGTAAAGCGAACCGAAAAGGTAATTGCTCTTCACAACTTCACCACTAATTGCTCTTTGAGTATCGGTAACTACACATACGAGTATGTACTCGACACCATTGTTGCGATAGCTCCTTGGTTACCGTTGTTTGAATTACCGTAAACATAAATAAGTGTATGCATAAAAATAAATAAAATATATATTATTTATTTTAAGAAAAAATATGACCATGTCGCATTTGACATTATAGATATAATTATACCCTTTAATTACATTGGCAGGGTCGACAATTGCCACAAAATTAGAGAGTTAGACGGTCGAACTTATAGATTCAAGTATTCATTTTTCCCGCCCACTATTTGGGACAACAATAAAAGGGGGAAAATTCAAGAAAATAACAGGTACAGACTGTCGAAAATAGGGGTTCACAAGATTAAATTCCCACAAAACGCTCTCCAAATCCACCTAGCGCCCACCTAGCGTGCGCCCTTGAGCCAGATGAGGTTTAGATGAATGGATATAAAGTTTATTGAATTTGTGAATTGCCCGTCTGAATTCGTAAAATACTAATTGGTAATAAGGGTCTGAATTGCGCGTGTTTTAAAGTTTTTCCAATCCTCCTTGTGTAGGCACAGGAACAGCCGCTAACCATCTAATACTCGTAATATGTGTAAGCATGTTGCATGATTGGCCCTCGGTCGCACCCTCTTCACGCGGTTTTTGGTGGATCGCGTGGTGCCAGGTGCATGAAGAAGTAGAGAGTTTATATAATATGTAGATAGGGTGGTGACTCACCCCCCCCCTGCCGCCACACGTCCTTGAGACGGATTGCGGGCAATTTTGCAGATGTATATGTACGAGCTCTGTACGCTCGTATATGTACGTTTTTTGAATGAAACCGCCACAAGGATAGAGATGGCTTGAAGACCGACATGAAATAACGAGGGTAAAGCCGGAATCGGTGTACAAGGTGCGTCCAATAAAAACGCGAACTGAGGCCATAAAAACTTTATTTTGCAAAATGTAGTCTACATTGATTTCGTCCTCGTCAAAGTGCTCTCCATTCGTTGCTATGCACTTATTTAATCTTTTTTTTCACTGTTTAAAGCACCCTTGATAGTCCTCTGTAGTTAAACTTTTTAGTTTCCTCGTCGTGTTTTGCTTAATTGTGTCCACACCTTCCCAGTAATGTCCCCTCATCAAATTTTTGCAAATTTGGGGAACGGTAAACAGTCGCAGGGGACGAGATCTGGCGAATAAGGAGCTTGATCAAGGATGGTAATTGAATTTTTTGCCAGAAAATAGCGAACAATCAATGCTAAATGTATAGGTGCATTGTCATGGTGAAACATTCATCCATCGCCTTGAGTCAAATTTTGTCGCAAATGACGCACACGATCTTTCAAACGCTTGAGAACTCTTAAGGCAAAACTCGGTATTTATGGTAAGAACAAGGGACCGCACACGATCAATGTTGTCGTCAACACAGGTGGTTGAAGGTCGTTCCGGCCTTGCATCATCGGTGGCGTCTTGTCGGCCATCTTTAAAACGCTTAATCCATTTAAAAACGGATGTTTTCTTCAGAGTATTATCGCCGTAACAGTTGTAAACACTTCAGTAACGTCTTGGCAACTTGAACCTCACTTAAAAAAAAACTTGATATTGATACGTTGCTCCGTGATTTCGAAAATTTCCATTTTCGACAAACAGTAAAAACAAGGAAAATAGAAGCTAACATAACTGGCACCATGCGCATAGCTCGATGATCCGCCAAGTACAGACGGCTCATTGGATCTCAGACAAATAGCGCCGCTAACGGTCCATCTATAGTCCATCTCATGGCCATCAGATTGCACCAGTTCTCGTATTTGTAGGGTAGACTACGTATTTAGAGGTCTACGCACGCACGCACACATATGTGCTCGTCGCAAGGGGTCCGCCTAATTATCGCCTAGCTGGATGGGTGCGTGTGTGTGTGCTGTGATGGCGTCGAGGACACGGGACCAAGTAGCGAGGGAGGGGAGGGCGGAGTCGTGTCTGATGAGGAGGCCGGGGAACAGCTGCACGGAGGGCGCGGGGGCATTCGGGAAGGGAAGGGGCATTGTGAGAGGGTGAGGGTCACGTACGTGGCAGGAAAGATTGATCATCTCTCGCCAACACCGAGACTTTTTTTGACCGATTACGACAGTTCCGAAAGAATAATTAATTAATCAAATAACGGACGGAAATAGCAACACTGGACGTTGGGAGTTGTAGGTTTGGGTGGCATGACTTTGCAAAATATACATGGGACCTTCTTTGGGAGGGCGCTGCCACCACCGAAAAATAAAACAAGCAAATGGAGCATCACTCTGCTTTTATCTCATTGAAAGATAAAAAGAAACGTCAGGAAACTATGGAAATAAATAATCATTTTTCATTTCTTAGCCCCTCAAATTCGAGAGGGAAATGATTGAAATCTGGAAGTATTTTACGTTCTATCGGGCATATGCGTGCATGTTTTAGAAACTGCATTCACACCGTTGCGATTGTGCTTAGATATTTCATTAAAATCTCACGCATTATGAAAGTTGTAGGAAAATAATGCAGGTCGGCCAAAATTTATCATTCCATAAAAGAATAATGTGGTCAAAATATTTCAGTCATATCCACTAATAGTTAAGCTGCGTCCAGACTCGTGAGGCACTGGGAAGCATGCTTTGAGGTGCCCAAATATTAGGCGTCTAATGAAATGAGCAGCTTGATTTTGTACACCCTACGCAGCAGTACTGCCATCTATGTAGCTAAGCTTAAGGATTAAATATAGCAGTATGATGTCCGAATGAGAATAGTTTGATATTTGAGATAGCTTGTGCAAATATCTGTGTGTAGTTGAAAAATTTACAATTCAATCGGCAGTCTTTTATGAAAGTTTTCCATTTATTTCTTTTAATTTAGTAGCTTGAGTGAGTTTTTGTACTAGTGTCATATTCATTTCCTCTTATCGGACTATATTTGACTCTCCGTTTTTTTTAATATTTTGCTCTAACTATTATGTCAAATAGTATTACATTCCAATAATTTTAAAATATTTTACTTTAATATACCGATTGAATTATGCCACGCGAAAAACATGGTAGTGGCAAATACTATCTTCGATTAACATCCGAGAAGAAGGTAAACATGGAAAATGCCTGGAAAAAAGCACGATACTAAATTGACTGCATCCTCGCCAGGAAGAGATACAAGACCAAGTTAAGGGGTACAAGAGTTACACCGGCGCTGATACAAATAGCGATCACAACCTAGTGGTCATGGACAGCAAACTGGGATACAAGAAGATGAAGAGAGAGACAACCAAACCAAGTTGGAACATATATCTCAAAGAGGCAATAAAAGAAACACAAACATTGGCTATCAGAGGAGTCAAAGGAAAATGGATAAGAAATCAGCATGCTCCGGTTTACAGAAGACATTGCAGTAGTTGTGGAAACGTGATAGGACCAACAAGCAACTCTAAGTGCAATGAACCAAGTACTGGGTGATTACAATACGAACATCAGCAATAAGAAAACTAAAATCCTTGTGTATAAAAAAGAGAGGAGCTGTATGCAGATATCACAATTCGAGGCATGAAACTAGAGCAAGTGGAATCCGGGTATTTACCTGGGCAGCAGCATAACATGGGATGGAAGAAATTCAACCGATATCAAGCGAAGAATACCCCAAGCTAAGAAAGCATTCATGAAGAAGAGGAAATTACTATGTTCTAAGAACATAAGGCTAGATTTAATAACAAATCAATTCGTCAACACTTTCGTGTGGAGCATGGCGCTCTTTGGTTCCGAGACTTGGAACATTGGAAAAGTGGACCAGCGAAGAATAGAAGCCATTGAAACATGGTGCTGGAGGAGACTGCTGAAGATTAAATGGACAAAATTAGGAAAGAGGAAGTACGATATATAGAAGAGTAGAAGATATGGACCATGTGGAGAACTCTACGGCAAGAAAGAAATAGATTGGACAAATATTGAGGCACAATGGATTGATTAGGAATATAATAGAAGAAAAATTGAAGGGAAGATTCCACGAGGAAGGCCAAGAGACATGTGCAAAGGTCAAATTAAGAAGGACGTAATACACGGAACAAGGTATCAGGGAAAGAGGAAATTGACATTAAATAGAGTAGAATGGAGGGCTGCAGTAAACCAATCCTAGGATTGAAATACTGGTGATGATTACCTTTTTCTTTGATATTTCACTCCATGGTAATTTTTTGGTCATTATTCCTGGTCAGTAACTGTTTTTAGATATGCTCCGCGTCGTATGAATCTAATTTATATTTATGCGTACTTTTCTAGCTCTATGTTTCATATGTTTGAGTTAATCATAGTATCAATCCTGCAATTAGTCTTTGTTATCCCTTTTTCATTTTTGCGGGTTTTATTACTTTGTTGGCTAAGGTAGCGAAAAGGTGGCTGCTTTGGCAAAGGTTATGGCGAGCGACCTATGATTATAGAGTTGGACTCATACAGAAAGCTATGTTTTTACCAAGGGGATTTTTTATATTTATAAGGTAATCTACCGATTTAAGTAAGTTTATGGATGGACACAACTCCCAATTAAATGTTAAGTGACTGACCGTGTTGGCCCAAAACACTTCTGAGATACGAAAACTGTTTTATGTGCTCTTTTTTTTTCCGCTCCTATTTTAATGTCTAGCTTAGCCTTTTTCTTTCTGGAAATATCATAACCTTTGTTTTATTAATATTGATTTGCATCCCATATCTATTGCACTGAATTTCCAATTCACTCAGCAATGCTTGCAAGCCGTTGGCTGACTGACAAACTTAAGCTTGGTTATGAGCAAACCTAACTGATTTTACGTATTCCCCTCCGACTTTCACTCCCACCTCCAGCTCTTCCCAATGAGTGAACTTCCAATTCACTCAGCAATGCTTGAACCCCTTGACTGACTGACAAACTGAAGCTTTGTCGTCAGCAAACCTAACTGATTTTACGTATTCCCCTCCGAATTTCACACCCACCTCCAGTTCTTCCCATGCCTCCTTAATCATTTCCTTCACATATACGTTGAACAGTACTGATTATAATGGGCAACCCTGCCCATGATAACCAGTACTGTTCCTCGCCTGTTTTACCTCTTCCTAACACTGTCCATCCGGACTCTCCCTTCCCCACCTGAGCAGTCTGAGACATGAACAGGTTGCGGATCAGTCTCCTGTCCCTCCAATCCATTCCTATTTTCTGCAATACACGCATTAATTTTTCCCAATCCACTCTATCAAACGCTTTTTCGAAATCTACAAAACAGGCGAATACGTCCTGATTGTATTCTATATTCCTCTCGATTAGTGATATCATTACCGCAATGGCATCACGCGTACTTCTCCCCTTCCTAAACCCAAACTGATCATCCCCTAATTAATCATTTTCCCTACCCTCAATCCTATATTAATGATCCTGAAAACATCTTTAGGTGTGGGATATCTAACTTGTTCTTTGGTCCTCACATGATGTAGCCTTTACCTTTTTCGGAATAGGAACTATCACTGGCCTCACAAAGTCTTCTGGCCAGATTCCTTATTCATAGAATCAACGAATCAGTCCATATAAAGTCTTCCTCCCACATTTGCTTAAACATTTAAGTAGCTCCCCAGGATAGTAGTCTACCGCCACCGTCTTATTTGGTTTCATCTCCCTTAATGGCCTTTCTATCTCGTCGTCGAGTATGTCTGGACCTTAGCTGTTTTCATCTACGTCATGTTCCTTTTCTACGTCTAAACTTGTTGGCTCAGGTTTTACCATACAGTGTTTCTATATATTCCTTTCACTTCTCTTGGATCTTTTCTGTGTCAAATATTATCTTAGACCGATTTTCTCTAACTGTTGGCACAGATCTTCCCTTTTTACTTCCCGATAGAGATTTAACCTTGCTTTATATCGCACCAATTTCACCATTCCTCTGTAAAATTTCCATACTCTCGGACTAAGTTCTTCACCATGCTTCTTTTACTTTATCTGTGGAACGTCTCAATTAATTATTTAACTCTTTATACTTCTTCATATCTAACTCTGTGTTTACATTATTTCATTTTCTTTTCTCATTCATCTTTGTAATTACCTCATCCGTGATCCATGGTTTTCTTGTCCTTTTCTCGTTAACGGTTCCTATAGCGTCTTTTGCGGGTTTCGATATCCCTTTCTTGAATCATTCCCATTTTTAATCGATAGTACTCGGCTCTTTACCAATATCCCTGGTTTTTTCTAACGCCTGCTGATACTTCTTCCTCATTAATGTATTTAATTCTTCTACAATCCATTTCCTAACCGGCTGCCTCTGCCGCATCGTTTTGGAAACGGACGCTACTTTTCATAACAACTAAATTGTGGTCAGAGTCTGCATCCACTCCCGGGAAGCTGACCAAGTTAATCACATTGTTCCTAAACCTGTGCCTAACCAGAATATAATCTATCTGATACCTTTCTGAATTACCTGGAATTTTCCATGTGTACCTACACATTTTGTGGTGTCTAAACCATGTGTTGGTAATGACTAACCCCTGTCTCCTGCAGAACTCAATTGCTTTCTCCCCGCGTTCATTCCTCGTGCCGAAACCGTAGTCCCTAATCTCATCAACATCTTTTCCTTCGCCTACCGTCGCATTCTAATCCCCTATCATTATCTAATGTTACCCTGCCGGAACACCCGCGATTATATCCTCTAACTCATCGCATATCCTATCAAATTATTCCTCCTAATGGTTGCACGGTGGCACGCACACCTGAACAGTGACCAAGTTCGTCGGCTCTGATTTAATATATACTAGTAATATTTTATCCGTTTCTTGTTCTATGTTGACTACGCTTCTTCCTACCTCTTTATTTAATATTATGGCCACCCCTCGTTGGATCTTGTCCCCGCCTCTGTATTTTATTCTAAATGTATCACTCCAGTAATCCCCGCTATCCTTCCAACTCACCTCGCATTGACCTAAAACATCTATATTACCTCTTTTCATCTCTCGCTTAATTGCTCTAATTTGCCTGTCCTCAACTTTGTCCTAACATTCCATATTCCTATTCGAACTAATTTCGTCTTTCTCTTCTGCGTCTTCTCTCCTGCTGCTGTCGGTTTTCCCTTGCAAGGGTTACGTGGGATGACGACCGTGGAAGCCTTGCCTCCCCCGCTGCCGGGCATGACGAACGGCCTATTGGGCCGAGTCCCGCAGGTACCAGGACTCATAACTCCAGGAACTTCTCTTTTGTATCCATCATTTGGTCTTGGGAATGATAATTGAGGTGATTTCCCGTTACCTTCCTCACTAGTGTTTTTAACGTGACACCATCACTCAATGGCCGCCCCACTGGGGTCGGACGCCTTTGCAGCCGCCTCACTAAGGAACAGACGCAGCGTGGACTACCTTTAATATGACTCTTAACCTTTGACCTATCTGGCATGGGTGACCCTACTAAGAGCAATTATTATTACATCCGCCAGCCCTGCTCTATGGGTCATCGGAACGTAAAGCCTTTCCACCTCGTCAAGATTGTAGTCCATGGAAGGGTCTAAGGACATCACTAAATGC
This sequence comes from Hetaerina titia, assembly GCA_037158775.1. Lineage (NCBI taxonomy): Eukaryota > Metazoa > Arthropoda > Insecta > Odonata > Calopterygidae > Hetaerina > Hetaerina titia. The sequence continues at coordinate 8,524,171 of CM073778.1, read as the reverse complement.
CATCTAAACACAACATGAGGCTTGAAAATTATTTATATGGCGAAATTAAATTTAACAAGCACACAAACGAGGCACGGATAATCATGGCAAATGGGAAACACGGTGTTCTTATTCATTAAATGAAGCACCAAACAAAGAAACATGTTCTTACCTCTAAATTTCAAATATATGCGTCCAATAACTTGATAAAGAGAAATTATTAAAAGAAAAGAACTGCATTCATGCGGAAGACGCCTATTCCCGCCTCGTGTAAATAAAGTCCTTCTTTTTTCAACGAGTAAAAGGGTGTACTCTCTCGAAGATTAATAACCAATGTTATGTTGACCAACATATATAACACACTATCGCCATTGCAATTATTCTTCTGCTAGTTGTCTCGCTTTTAGCACCTGGAATCATGGGGTTGCAATGTGGCGTATATAGGATACACTTCTAGTGTCCTAAATCCGAGGATCGAATAGGTGTCTAAATTTTCGTCCTGTCGCTACCTAACTAGTTTGAACACCCTTCAATATGGCGTTATTCCTACATCGAGCGATTTAGGCGCCTAAATGGTGAGCCTGGAGGCAGCTGTTATTTCCTTAAGGAATTTAAGAAACAAACGGATAATGCTACCTTGTCCCACAAGTTAAACTTCTTTTTGGAAATGTTGGACATAAAATAACATATTCAGACGTGAGATGCTAGGAGAAATGATGGTAGCTGAAAGAGGAATATATTCATCTTCAAATTAAGCTTTGAAACTATTATTCGTCATTGTAATATATATATATATATATATATATATATATATATATATATATATATATATATATATATATATTCACTTTCCCGGAAAAGCCACGAACGCGCACAATGAAACTCACTAAATAGTCACAGCAAACACAGAAACCAAAACACACAAAAGAGGGACTCACTAGTTCTCGAATTTTCGGTGGTGCAACCACCTTTCTCAAGAGGAATTAGGAACAGAACTTATATATATATATATATATATATATATATATATATATATATATATATATATATATATATATACACATACACATATATATATGTATATATATACATATATATAATATATATACATTTATACATCGTTTTTAAACGACATAAAACAATGATAGAATCGTATCTCCTGCCATCCCACTAGAGTCTTATGCAACCGGTTCAAAGTTTATGTATACCTTAAATTGCAAGCTGGAAATCTTAAAGTTTGCCTAGTTCTGAAAGTGTTCGGCCGCATCTTCATTTACTGCTCGACACTGGAGTTTACATAATTTTACGATTTAGGGGATGCATACTAAAAGTAGCGCGAAATTATAACTACGTGAAGCGTCGCCAATTCCCGGCAGCAATTTTATTCCCTTCCTCGGGGAGACATAAAAATATCGCATTTGGAGAACGAGAAGGGAGTCGAACTGAAGTGACGCGTTTTTTTATTTACACTTGCCGAAACCCCATTAGTGCAGAAAATCGCTCGCGAGGCGCTATCGCGGAAGTATGGGGACACTGAGGAAATGTTTGGGGGAGGAGGTGTTTACGACCCGGAGGAATAGTACGCCGGCGGCGGAGTGAGGATGAAGGGCGCCGATGGTTCGCGGGGGAGGCAATTTGTAAAGCCCTCTCTCATTTCTCGCGCTCCGACACGCGCCGCTCTCTCTATGGTGCTGCACGCGTGTTGCCGACGACACTGCAGCGGCAAAAAGACGACACGGGGAAGCATTCAAAGGCATTAATGCAACGGGTAAACGGCACGGGGTGGGTGGGTCGGCTTTCCGGATGACGGGAAGGAAGGAGGAGATTACGATCGGGGGCGTCAAAGTGGGTCGGAAGAAGGGGAGGGCATTCCCGGTGGCTGTGGCGGCCGCGGGAAGGAGCAGAAGCTCCGGGCGGGCTTGCTTATCCCCTTCCCCCTAAGCGTGCAAAGGAACGCGGAGTGGGAGGTCGGCGCACGCCCTGACGGGGGAATGGACGTCTGGGGGTTGAGAGCGGTGGAAAGGGAAGAGCATTACACATCAAAAGTGGTGGGGCAAATTCATTTGAAGGGCGACAGATCTTTGATTGAAGATTTCCTTCATCGATTAATGGTTTCTCTATTTAATATTTACGAGATATCCTGCTGCGAATTGGGCATTTTTATAAAGACATCCTTACATTCTTCCTGAGGAAAACATCGTCAGGGCCTCACTAAAGAGAACGTAAAAATTGGCTCACTGAAGCGACCGTTAACAATAGTTGACCATTTTTGGAGCAAATATTTAAAAAAATTCAAGCGATCCGTTGTTACTCATAAATGGTTAATAATTATTTTCTATCCTCAAATGAGGTGCTAACTATATCCCTAGTTAAATTAATATGGCCGTTGACTCATTATCAATACTTTTTTAATCACACAAGAATAATTTAGTCCAATATATTTAAAAAATTAAGTCTAATCAAAGTGTAACTATAGTATGCTCTGCCACGGCTGAAGTCATTCATTGCATCAAGCTCTCTTTTATCCACCGTCATCTGAATTGGCCGTCCGGTTTATTCTACGCACGAAAATAATAAAACAAAAGTACAAGGAATCTCAAGTACAAATTTCTGTTACAGAGGGGGAATATTATATTTTTCAGCAGATAGCTTAATTTTCCTTGCTGTGCCGGATCTCGTCACAATCCCTTCCCGTTGTGAGCCATTTCCGGTTGACCCCGAAACTTATGGTAGCTTTGCGAACGCTATTGGCTTGGTTTTGTCAAAATGGCTGCAATCCCATCTTTTTTCGTCGAGCTCTTTTTATGGACGAAAGAAAGGAAAGACCCATATTCCACGGCAGAAAAAGCATGTGCAGTTCGCAGCAGGATTTTCCGAAATCATTGTTTAAAGAGGATAGTTTGGTCCATCTATTATTTATTACATGTGTGTATGAGACACTACTTTAAATGTCTAATGTAATTAGGAGTGATCAAGAAGATGCTGTAGAGGCAGTGCCTGTTGTCGAGGATGACCGCTTTAAGTTTCTACCCGAGAGATCTGTGATTGCTGGTGTTCAGGAAATCAGATGCAGATGGAGATGTCTTTTCTCACCCTGATGACTCTTTTTCGGAATTTTTCCGGCTCATCCACGTAGTAGGCAGCGTTAACTGTCTATTATTAAAGAACAAACACCTTATGGACCAATCCTTTACTGTACAAAAAGACAATTAGCATTATTTTCACTTTCGATTTGCTTATTCTTGCATTTTTGTGCTTTTTCATCGTGAACCTCTTTCCGGCCGTTCTTAAAGGCTTTTAACTACCTCAAAACTTGTGAGTAGGACAGAGTAGAATCCCCGTAAGCCTCAAGAATCATTTTGTTAATCTCCTCGAGAGTGTTTTTCGGTTTAGCACAAACCTTAACCGCGAAACGTTACTCGATCGTCGATTCCATTTTTTTCGTGACACGGTCGGCGCGCAGAGGTGTACAAAAATGACGTCCTGCCGCCTCCAAAGCTTGGAGAGCCCTGAGACGGTTTTCACGGAAAATCTCAGCGACCCCCCCCATTTATCCCAAGCAGTTTGATCCTACTCCGACCAATAGGAGCGGCGCTGTACATTAAGTTGCATTACTTTCAGGGCGCACCTTGTATATGGCAAACAAGTTTTTGATCGAATGAACGCCATTTCTTTGGCAACAATCTGCATGCTATCCACTGTTATTTAGGAGATCATACGCAAAAAAAGGTCATCTCAATCTCTTTACTAACCGGCAATTCAACGTTTAAATGCTATTAACTTTACAATGTGCATCAATCTTGTCTGCTCTATGGCAGCTGCTTTTAATTGCCTCTACCCTAAGCAAAAGCAGCGGATGTATGAATCCTTATTAAACGGTGTCGTTTCATAACTTTTTTCCTATAATGAAACGTACATTTTAGGATTAACCCCATCGCAAGAAATGAAAGAGATGGCAACGCATCATTCAGTAGTTAAATTATGCTCAGAGAACTGCAGGTATTCGAAAGGATGCCCAAGGAGGCAACTTGCGGAGCAAGGGCCCATGTCCTCCGCAGCCTTCCCTTTCGGACCCGCCCCTGCGGGGGTCGGCTACGCATGGTTCATATGTTACTTTATGCTAAGCTTTAGCTGACAATTCGCGGGAATTTCTATTGCGGTGAACATTTGAACAGTTCGCAAGGTGAGCAAAGTAGAAGAACCACAGTGTGCGCACTCTACCACACCAGAATGCGAACTGAGTGCAGAGACGTTTATTCTCCAAGATGGTAGCTCTAACCCTACCCACCGCCACGCTAGGCCGATATGTAGGTTACTTAATAGTCAGCCCTATTATCTCTGCTCTCTTAATAATCTTTAGACGTGCCTGTAACATTTTTGTTACAAATATTCTACTAAATATGACCTTCCAGTGGCAGTTGGACGCTTCTGTTTGGTCTAAGATATTTTTTATGGGATTAGAGGAAGCCTTCCTTTTTATTCTGTTCTATTGAGATACATACAGTGATGTATAAAGAGAACTAAAAAATTTGAATATAAAAGTGGAATGCTTTCGGGCTCTTCCGTACAAAAATTTGAATAAGATACTGAAGTGAGATCCAACGGTTTTGGGAACAAGACTCTACGTCACAGGTGAAGATATGAGTGCAGTAGCCAAAAGTGGAATGATGAATGTAAGAGGCTTTAAAAAAGAAGAAATAAAGGTTTTAAATATCAGGAAGAGAATATATGAATATGAAAAGATTAACAGGGAAAGATACAGTGTATGGAGGCTATTCCATTCTATATGACTACCGTCGGGAAATGAGGGAAAGTTGCTGAAAACGATGATATAAATTAGAAAACCACCAACCAAGAAAAAAGAATGTCGAAAAGGTTGCAATAGGTAATTGGAATGATGTCACGAGAGGAGGGAAAGACCGAGAAATAGTAGAAAGAAAACAGTTTGTGAAATGGAAGCTATAGGGGATTGTTCGCCGGTGCATAGAGAAATAATTATTCACAAATGGACCTCACCTTGTTTGCGACGAGGAGAAACATCTCCGGACGGAATTTGCCAACCCACCTAGAAAGCAATCTAGTCATAACGGAGATGCGCCGGAAGCTAAAGGAGATGAAGGAAAAGACATAATTAAATAGAATTAAATTCCATTTGAAAATAGAAGAAACCCGACAAAATGCACAAATAAAAATTGGTATTTACATTTGATAAAAGAGGAGAGATAGGATCCGTGGAATGGAAAAAATGGTTCGATGAATACATTGTGTATTAAGATGGCAGGAAAGATGTGCGGACATGGAGTGAAACGGGCGGGGGGGTGGGGACGAGTGCATTGTGTGGTTAGAAATGGATATAGCAATAGAGTATAGAGTGTATGATATCGTAATAGGAAGAAAATAGCTATCAAATTCGACACCGAAATGAAATCCTTATTTAATCAGCAAAGTTTTAAGTTAGGAAGGAAGCAAATAACTAATTTCGTTAAATAATGAGTCTTGAGAAGGGGAATTTGGCATCAAAACTGCAGCCTAATAGCCATGAGACCAATTGGAAAAAAGATTAACGCCTGGGAACATCAATGATACTGGAATTAAAAGTAATATCTCAAGCGACCAAAATATCACCATTATTGAACGGTATGAAGATTGATGGACTGTGCGATTGGATAGCAGTAATATGATTGATACGATCAGTAGTAATGAGAGACGTGATCTAAAACATATCAAACCAATCAAAGAATGAGAAATATTGTGTAAGTACTTTAAAGAGAAAGATGCATTCAATCACACAGACCTGGTTGGTATATTTGAGAGAATATGTTTAGCTTATTACAGAAGGATATAACTACATGGATAGCTTATAGAAATACGTACCTTTGGATGCGAGAGAAGAGGATGCCACGAGCATTGCAGAGACAAATCCGAAATCCGCGCAGCTGGACTGCCGGGCATCCGACGGAGGCGAATGGGGGGGGAGGAGGTCACTGGGTGGGGGGAGGTCGAGTTGGGGGGAGGTGCTGGAAATACTACACACCACGATTGAAGTGGATAGCTATGAAAAAATGAAACTGTTCAAGTGGCAAACAGTGAAGAGGGGAGGGGGGGAACGTTGGCCTGCACGTTCCCCGCACGGCTCTTTCAAATCTCTCAAGAGTTGAGGGCCGCACCAACCGCGCGGCATGTGTACTGACACCCACCGCAGGGAGGGCGGAAAAGGGGGATAACTTTACCGGCACTGCTAAGGAGAACACATGCGTCACATTGTGCACCGGTTTTTATTTTCACCCCCTGCCCCTTCCCACCTGAAAGCATTCACTGAAACCTTTAGCAAAACAAAAATAATAAAAAGATCGCGGCATGCCCGGACAGACTAGAGAGTTATTTTTCGGGAAACACAGTCAATAATCACTAACCGGCCGCTTTTCGAAAACTCAGTACCAGAATGGATAAAAGAGAGACAGAATACGTACTTTTTTTGCTTTCGAGATACGTGTAACTACTGAGAGCTTATTCGTCGGCGTTGGAGAGACGTTTTTGAATTCATTTGAATTTTGTTCGCTTACATTGCAAGCATTGTCGTCTCCCGCTTTCGAAAATGTTTTTTCCCTCCGAAAATATGATTTCTGCCCTTCGCATACTATTTTATTTCTCGGATTGTTTTACTAGTTTTCAGCGAACTCACTCCGTCCCCGTCGGGTGTATTATGAATTTATTACCTGAGAAAAAATGACGCCAAAACATTATTTAGCGTGGCCGGTTTTCAGGTAATGGAAAATATATATGTTTGAAATAGAATTAACGCTAAGTGAACTATGCGAAATTGCATTTGAGAGATAGTACCATTCATGATTGAATTCCGCCTAAACCTATTTCGATTTTTTTCTAGAAATTTAAGTACAACGGTCAAAAATAGAAGCGACATTAACTCATTTTGTCGGTAATTGTGACCAGAGATATTAATTGTTTTTGTTACTTATTAGCATAAATGCATTTGAAAATGGCAACGAATGACATATTTTGTGGCTAAAAATAATGATTAATCTTGAGAAACAAATTCATTAGTTGGTCGATTTTATCTTTAATGTTCATAGCACTAGTAAACGTATTAAGCAGCCAAATTTCACGACGTTATATAGAGTTAATTCAGTCCCTCAACAAGAGTTTCTTCACTATTTATTTCCTTTTTATTTGCATCGATGATTCAAAGAGAGAGAAAATATAATTTCGATTAGTGACTTCTTTTTCAATTTCTAGTTTATTTAAGCGCTCAAACGAGAGATGAATTTATGCTGATTGATATTTACGAGGGTACCCTTGAGGAATTAGCTCTTTCTTCTGCCAACTCAAGAGTTGTTATTTTCTGTTACGCGAACGTAGATGTTGCAAAGACTTGGTTTGAACCTAATATTATAATCCCATTGTTCTGTTATTGAAGTTCATCGAGTCACGTAACTACTCTGTGTCACTGATTTTATCTCGAATAAAATGACTAAATCCAAATACCAATGGTTGCAAATATTCAACGGGGTGATTTACGTTTTCAGTTCAGGAAATAATTCCAGTTATAAAAGGTTGCCTTGCCCAGAAATCGTAGGGAAGACCTGTGTAGAGCAATTTTTATATTATTTAAGAAATACTCCGACAGCTAACGTATAAACCGAAAAAAAGTGAGTTGTTCTTCCTGAGCATTCCAATACCTCTTAAAAATCTTGCAACAAAAATACTTATAATGATGGACGACAAAGTAGAAGGGATCCGATCCATTTCGCGTTTTATTTTATGGAGGTTACTGTCACAATTAATTTGCTAAAAGAACGGAAGGCAGTGGCGGGAAGCGGCAGAGGTCCTTCCGATGACCATCCTATCTGAAATTATTATTTTATGAAATGATGAATGTAAAAAATAAGAGAAACTTTACACTTTCACACAATTTTTATGTTCTATGACCATCGAAACCATGGTCGTAGAACATTAAAAGTGTGCGGAAGTGTAAAGTTTCTCTTATTTTTTACCCTCATCATGAAGGAAACTCACAAAGTTAAGCCTGAAACTGTTAACTTTATTTCATGAAAGACTGAGCAATAATCTCACAAAACTTAACTCCTCGAGGTCAGGTGAAAAGTTCTTGGCTGTATACTGACTGCGATTTTCAGTTAAAAATATTTTATTTTTAAGCATAACCTCCCCTGACTTCAACACACTTGGCCCAGCGTTTCTCCAAAATCAGTATTTTCTTTCCGGAAATGTCTGTAAGTGGAAGAGTCTGGAGGACTGCGAAAATATCCATCTACGGCTCACTCAACTTCTTCATTGGACATTCGTTTCCCAGATACAAATTTCTTCAAGTTGGGGAACAGATGAATGTCAGAAGATGCTAAATCAGGAGAATAGGTTAGATGGCCGAGCAAATTGTACCCCAAATTCAGTAGTTTTCCCATCGTCAATGCACCTTTGTGAGTGGGTGACAGCAGATTGTCCTGGTTAAAGATGATTGTTTTCTTCAAGGCTCTTCTCCCGAAATTTGGCATCTAGCTGGTCAAGAAGTTTGGAGTAATATTTCTCGGTAATTGTTCTGCCTTTTTCAAGGTAATCAATTAACAGGATTCCTTTTGCATCCCAAAAAATACTGGCCAATATCTTTCCAGCAGATGCGATCGACTTCGTATTCTTTGGCGCTGAACCACTGGCTTCCACTCACTGCTTCGATTGCTGTTTCGTTTCTGGCTTGTGTTGGCGGACTCACGTCTCAACTATGGTGACAACAAAATCTGTCGATTCCATCTTCAATCAGTCCAAATATTTCTACGAAAATCAGTTGCACATTTGCTTTTAATCGTCATCCAGCAAATGCGGCACCCGCCTTGTGCAGAGCTTTCGCGTCCCTATTTCTTTGTGCAAGATGTTTTGCACCACTTCCTCCAACATCCCTACGGCCTTGGCTATCTCACTCGCCTTCATTCCCTTATCGTCCAACATGATATCGTGCACCTTTTTGATGGCTTCCCGTGTGTGGTTGCTGTTTTTGGCCGTCCTTCACATGGGTAATTTTCGGGGGAAGTACGATCTTATTTAAATTCAGACGCCCAATTTTTAACGGTTGATATTCAAGGAGCAGCGCCCCGTACACTTTTTTCAACTTCGGGTGAATTTTCTTAGGGGTTGATTCATCCGAAACGAAGAAATTTACCCCCGCACGAAATTCAAGTTTTTCCATTTAGACTAAAAACACGAAAGACGTCTACTACAACAATATGTGTAAACAAATGGCTTGAGAAAACAAGTTGACACTTGTCTTCCGCACTAATGACACGTGAACCCAGGCAGGAATAATAAGTTTTTGCTGATTGGATCGCCATCTCTGTGTTAGGGCGGCGTTAGTTAAAAAGAATGGTTTGAGGCGTCACTTTGTGGAAGCGATTCGAGAGAGGAGGTGTTATTGAAAGTCGGAGGTCACCTAGAGAAGAAAGGTTTAAGAGTAGATACATTGGAACAGTTGGAAATTTCAAAAAGCAGCCATTAGAAGGGTATATTAGTTAATGACCTGACCTGTACCTCCCGTTCCTCCCTACTTGACCTCCCTCTGTTCCAAAACCCCTCTCCCACCCTAACACCATACCCAACCGCCGTCTACCCCCCCTCAACCACCCTGACACCATACCCACCGCCCCTTCCCTTTCCTACCTTCTCACACACCAGTTACCCCTCCGACCTTCAATAACACCTCCCCTCTACTCTTCTCTGTCCACTATATAAAGCGGCGTGTCTTCTGTTTCTTTATCTGATGATGACTTTGTAAGTCGAAACCATGTCGTGTGTAATTAAATTTGTGTGGAAAAACTAAGTCTTTTTCCGGCGTTAGTTAGGTCGTTCTATTAATAATATTAGGTTCGTTATTTGTTGCAGACTAATTTTGCAATTACGCACGAGTTTTATCCGTATTCTTCAAGTAACCCACATTCACCTTCACTTTTATTTGATTTATTGTCTATATTTATATTTTTGCACACATCTATCATATGATATACGTCGACTGAGTAACTAAAACATGCATGTTCACTAATATACTCTGCAGTAAACGAAATGAGGGTTCAACATATTGAGTGGATCTTATTACTTTTAAATGGGTGCTATGGAAAAAATGAACTCAAACTTAACTAATTGTATTTTTTCATGAAAAGATGCCTTGTTAAAGAAAATTCTTTTCCATATTACATGCCTATATACGTACAACCAAAGCACAAACTGGTATAATAAGTCAATTTTGCCTTAGTAGTTTATTTTGCACAGTGTACCTTATCACGTTTGTGAATGTGCAATGAGAAAGACTCCAATCAATATTAATTTTCCTCTCCATCCCCGTTATTTTGTTCCTTAGTCACATCTATTTTCGTAATGCTAGTTTTTTCTAATATTAAATAATTATGTAATACAAATATTGAGGCATTATGTAAAATTCACCCATTTTAAAAAATAAAAAATCATTCGCCGGGACCGGGTGAACAATTTTTTCCCTTTGAAATACAGTTTTTGTATTTGAAATGTAGTTGCATTTTAATGCACATAAGCGGATGACTACGTTAAAAGTTACGCTCTCGGCGTCTAAATGTACGCATTGTCTTCCAAGGCTGCATATTATAAGCCTTTTAAATAAGCGTGGCTTCTGTTGCAGTCAGGGCATAAATTAATAATAAAAATTCTGCTGATAATCAGAGTTGATTCTAGGGTCTTTGTACCCCTGAGAGGAACCGTCCTCTTCCTCCTTGGCCCCCCGTTGGGTCGTACATTTTTCCGCATCCCATGCAAACTTCTCTTTCGGTTGCCCTACGGCTGCTTTATTCCGAATGTTGGCGCCTGCCCCAATTTTGCGCCCTAGGCATTTCCCAACCCTAGCTGGCGCCGAATGACACTCGTACGTTTACGTTCTGGGCGCCCGTCCAATTTACCCTTATGCCGGAATACCCTGCCGTTAAGCACACTCTCTGTCGGGAGCTTCCTTAAATGAGTTTGTGAATTTGTGAGTGGTCCTGGAAAAAAATCATGAAAAAGATATCCTTCAGCATCAAAGACACCACACAGTCTCGGGCGATGCAGAAACTCACTGATACCTAAGGTTTGGCAATTAACGGACAATCAATATAAATTATTATTGGCTTGTTTTAAAGATTTTTAAAATTCATATTGAATCGTCTTGACATTCATAATACATGTTCGCTGATTGGAAGATTACGATTATAAAACTCGAAGTTATGTTTCTAATATCTCGGTAAAAATTTGGTAAAAAATGGTTTCGTAATTAGCATCAAGTCTATGTAAGATATTATTAAGATATCAGCGGTAGTCTACCGGTTAACGTAAATTATGGATAAACACAAGCTACCAACGGTACGAGTGACAGTTTTCTTGTCTCTCTTAAGAAAATACAACCCGACATATAACCTTACCCTAGGTCCCTCTTCATCTCTGTGTACTTCCTTCCTGCCTTCATTCCGTCCAACATCACTATCCTATTCCTGCCCCTTCCTGGTTTGCCGGACATTCTCCCCTCTATTACAGTGTTCAACAACCCATTGACTATTACAACGCCCTGAATCCATTCTTCCTACCTCCGTATTATTTCTCCAAACAAACCCCTCTCCTCGCCCGCCATCCCTAGTACTTCCTTTTTTGTTTTCCTTTCGGTCCATTTCACCTTCTCCATCCTTCTCCACACCTACATTTCAAAAGTCTCCAATCGACGTCTATCCTCCTGCTTCAATGACCACGTTTCCGCGCCGTACATAGCTACGCTCCATATCAACATTTTGACAAGGCTTTTATTAGCATCCCTTTTACCAACTCCCTCCTCCTTACGAAAGCTTCGTAAGGAGGAGGCCTTCCATTTTGATATTAGGCTTAGCCTTTCCCTTTCTGGATAACCACATATCCTTTGTCTTCTTTATTCTCATCCCATGCCCTTCGCTTGTGAGATATTGTAGTCGCTTAAAAATAGTTGATGGTTGGATCATTTTACAACCTGTCAAGTTTTATAATTCATGCTAATGAGTTGTATAACTTGATAGATTGTAAAATGAAATAGATATCCGTGTCTGTATTACTGCTTCACTCACAGCACCACCTTCCCCGAGGAAGGATTTTGCAGAGAGAATTAACTTTGAATAATAATAGTTTTACACTTGCGGTTTTGCTTATTTTCTGTTTATTTATATCAGTAGAAAAAAATCCTTCAAAATAGTTCTTAATAGCCGCGGATTATTCTTGACGTGAAGACATATGACATTAATTGTGATATGTAATGATCGGTTCAATGGTCTTTTCTTGAAAAAATATAAATCAATTTGGTAAGACACACAGAAACGTATGATGATACGAATCAGGCGTTTTATGGAGAGGAAGACCTCTCGTGAGTTGTGAGACCAGTTTCACGTTGGTATCGTCGTATATTACGGCATTTGAGAGAAAATTCTCAGTTGATGGCGCAACCATAGCAACTGTAATATACATCCTGATATACAAGGTTACAGAAAAAGGCATTTTCTTTGTTTACAAATTGTAAATTATCGAGGGTTGCGAAATTATGGTTAAAAACTTCCGAAAAAATCTGTTTTTTGTTTCGTTTTTGGTATCCAACCTGTCTCTTCGTTAATAAAATTTTTTTGTATGGCTATAATTAATAAATTGTGAAAAGAAATAAGCCTAACGGCTTATCGTTTTTCACAATTATGAATATACGTTAAATACTTCTATAGTACACGATTTAAGCCATCTCAGTCATCACTTCGTGAAATTTTTCTTGGAATATATTATTCTCTCGAATTGTACTCGAAAATATGGCCAGGATTTGATACACATATCACTTTCGAGTGAAAGATTTCTTTGCCTTTGGTCCTCCTGGCTTTCAATTTCGTCCCGGAAAGATATTTACTTCGCTGACGTGCTTCGCCTGAAGCCATCGTGGAAATGCGAACTCCCATCCACCCCGACGCCGTCGAGGCACATGATTTTTCGATCGGAACCCCTTTGTCCCCGTTCCGAGTTCACTTTCTCACCAGCCGCTCGCTACACTTCCAACTTTTCCCTCTTTAACCCCCGACCATGTCTCACAGATCAGGCTCCGAGGTCCAGATAAACTAGTCGACCCGTCACGGGCACACAGGACTCTTCTCCCGTCCCCTTCGACCCCCCTACCCCCCTTCCCCCCGGCCGCCGCACAAACCTCGTGGAATTCATCGGCGACAAAGAGGCGCGCCTCCCACCCTGCTTACACGTCGCGGCAACATGACGCGCGGGGTCCAAATCCCTTTTCCCTTTTTCTTCCCTCCTCTTTCCCTTTTCCTGCCCAACAGTCCCACTACAGGTTACGCTTTGTATCCGCGCCATTCTCCCATGTCTAGTACATGTCCTCGAGAAATCACGGATTTTAAGTCCTCAACAAACCATTCACAATTGTTGTTCTTTCAGAAACTGAATGTTCTTGTCACTGAAGTATGTAATAATTCTGTAAGACACCCAGACGCGTCCATTGATATGATACCTTGACGTGATATTTGTACTGGTAGTTGCTCACGTAATTCTCTAGTGAGTGAGAAGAAAATCCCGAGAAAAATTACCCTGAGTAAAGATGGAGCTTTTGAAATATTTGTATTTCCGATTTTAGGGAACTAAATTCGTCACTGAAACCTATGAAATGGGATATATAAAGTGGATTTGATAAAATAAACCTTCTAATGTTGTGAACAAACCTTTGATTGTTGTATGCGAGGTTAGTTATTCACCAATGTACTCAGCGTTACCGAATATACGTCGAATCAAAATTGCAAAAGCCAAATAATGCATATGGCGACAGCAACGTGAGCCAATGTCAAATAAAGAGACAATGCCTTTGAACAAAGTCTACCTTGCTCATTGCCTGTGCCGGACATCTGGGATGAGCAAAAGTAAATTTGTTTTTAGAAAGACTTTTATAAGCTGTGCATATACCGACAATAGTCAAACACCAAGTTATTTCTGAGGAATTTTTTACCTTGAGGTGTTCTTTAGAGAACGCAAACTGGTAATAAAGTTCAACAAGGTCTAAGCATTCCTTTTATCTACGTAATCAGAAAGTCCGCCTTACGACTGTCTGTTTCGGTAGGAATGCATGGCATTTTTAAGGCACTTTTAACCTCACAATGTGCGGCGTTAACCCCCTAACTTTTGCCCAAATTCGAGTGCACCTATTCCCAAGAAGATATATTGTCCCTTCTCCCGGCTCGCTTATATTTAGTTTCGAATTTAGAAGTTGGAATCCACTGCTGCCCTGCCCGCCCGATGCGCGAGTGCTGCCAGCGAGCAAATGTTCGGTGTGTATTCCAGCGCTGCCCCCATCTCGCCCCCGTCCCGCCCCCTTTCACTCTCCCGTTCACTCAAACATAATGCTCTGCTTCACTCCCGCATCTCATCACCGTCCCTTTCACCTCCACCCTCCCGCCCCTTCGCCGTGCTCCCCGAGAGAGGACCCTTATCCTCCACCCCCTCGGATTCGGATCCCCCCCCCTCCCAGTTATTCTGTAGCAACACGCCCGCGAATACCTCCGGGAATGCCAAGCCCTTTTTATTTTCGCTGAGTGACAGCACGCCATTGTTTCAGAATATGCGTAATTATTATTTTCAGCGTATTATAGGTAAACTTTCCCTTTTTGCCACGGTGCGCTCTCGAGCGTTTTCTCTGGAATCCCAGACGGTTTGAGTGCCCCGTCGTCTGCGTGTTAAAAAGAGTGCAGGTCATCCAATGACGGTGGCGCGCGGGCCGATCCATTCATAGGCAGCGGATCGTGAGCAAAGAGTTACGAAAAATATTTCACGCTCTGATTACTCCATGAGTGAGTACGAAGCAATGGCTGATGATGAACTTAGTTTTAATCAAATGTATGCTTAATTTTACGGTGATGTTTGGATAGCATGTAAACATGAATGAGACTAATGTTAAATTGATTTCTCGTTGAAAAATTAAAATAAACTGCGGGGGATGACTTGACGTTAACTTTTTCACGGAGTCATCTGCTAATGCGCATCGCAATGCAACAATTGCAAAAGTTTAAATATCATTCACCTTGACCCAATCCTGGTCAAGGGTAATGGTATTTAAACTTTGAAGTTTTTGCAATTTTATTCCTCTTTCTATTGACAAGGAATTTTGTTGATTGTGAGTAAATTTTGTAGGGCAAGAATAATTCCTTTTCCAAGTCTTATCTTTCAATTTTATGTGTAATATTTACCGGATATTGGAGGCAATTTAGAAATTACCTTTTCGTTTGAATTTCCACATGAAGTTATTTCTTCAATTTTTAAATAGCTACAGTGAATCGGCATCTATAGTTGTGTCAAATGCACCTCTAGCCGTCAGTCAACTAAAATATGCTCATTTTTCCCAATTAGTGGTTTTTGTTGGCATAGGTTGTAATGACAAAGCCCCATATATTCATAAATATTTTTGTCAAATAAAATAATACCGGAGCAGTTTATCATTTAGAGTAAATGTGCCAATATTTCTTCGGCAATTGTCATTTAGTATTACTTTTCATTTAAAGTAAATTGAAGTGGTTGAAGGAAAGTTGGTCCTCTCATGGAACCATAATATCTCAAATGCCGTCAATAACTCTTCTCTGAAAATAAGAAATGAAATCACGAACATCAAGCCACATTTTTAAATCAAGTTTATGATATGGGCATAGGAAATAAGGCTGGACGTTGCACGCTCTTATCAGGAAAAATAACACTTTC
Organism: Hetaerina titia; assembly: GCA_037158775.1. NCBI lineage: Eukaryota > Metazoa > Arthropoda > Insecta > Odonata > Calopterygidae > Hetaerina > Hetaerina titia. Next base: position 8,508,433 of record CM073778.1, on the reverse strand, counting down.
TAATTATGCTATAAACATGCTCTCCATCAAAAAATTCGTTCCTTGGGCAGCAAATGTTAATGGTTCCTCTGCAAGGTCAATGAAAACATTCTAAGAAAACTAATAACTGTCATCACATTTATTTATCTTAGTTTTAGTTTCTTTCTATGATCAATTACCCTTTGCTTTCTTGCATTTTATTGGATAAATTTCTTACTGTATCCTAAGCTGTAATTATTAGTTAGATGATAGTATATGTATTTCCATGCGTGTAAAATGAAAGGAAGAAGATATGTATTTGCATGTGCGTAAAATGAAAGGATTTTTGCATGAATGTATACGCAATTGTGGGTATGGGTTGTCATGTATGTGTATGTTTTGAATGTGGTTTTATTCTATTTTATGGGTGGGAACCTAACACCCTCCGCCTCCAACTTTTGGAGGCATGTGAGGTATTATGTGGATGTAGATGTACCTTACTCTAATAATATGTGCACTTTTTAAAGATTTTATACCCTGATTCACGTGCTTATTTTTATATATTAGATAATGATATGATTTCCTCAATAATATTATACCATAAATAGTTCATCATTAGACATTGATGAGCGTGATTTGTGGTGCGAGAAGAGCTGTACAAGTATACTTATGTAGTGTAATGAATATTAAGTTTACTTTGCAAACAACGGTGGTAATTGTGGGCGATAACCTCAAGAAGGAGATGTAACAATACCAATTGATTCACGACTGAATTGAAGTGCTTATATAACTGGGATTCATAGCCATGGAGTCTCGGGGAAAGACATTTTTTTCACCGCACGCTTCATGCACGCTATGAATTTGGAAGGTAGCCCTCGCCTGATTTGATTCATCCGCCTCCGGGCGTGCGTGCGTAGTTGTACGTGTGCGTACATTCGTTGCTAACCGTATTCTGCATGTCGAAAGCGGCGCGACAGCCCCTACCCCAGCCCCCCTTACCCTTTTCCCTTTGACCCTCGTCCCCTCTCGTAACCCTTTCTTCCCCCCTCCACCTAGCGCTCCCTCCTAGCGGCTCAGCACTGAACTTCCCTTTTTATTTGTTTATTTATCTTTTTTTCTTCGCTCTACACGCACACACTTGTTCGCGCGCGCACTCACCCCCCCATTTACATGGGGGGGGACCTCTTCTTCACTCCCAACCCCACCGCCCCCCGGCATGCATGCTCTCGCCCCTCTTTACGGGGCGAGGGAAGGGAGGGAGAGAGAGAGAGATGTCATTTACATCCGCGCCAAAATACGTTTGCAGTCATTCCCAGGCCATCACGTTCATCCTCCCTCCGTCCTTCCACGTCCCATTTTCCACCTTTAATTCCCTCTCCTCTCCTCCGGCTGACATGACCTTTTCTGCGTACTGAAGAGGGGAGAAAAGACGGTGTGAACGACAAGAGGGAAAGGGTGAGGTTGATAGTGTGCTCGCCTTTCAATGGCTGCCTCCTATGGGGTTTTCGCGGAGCACATGATCACTTGTTTTGCACGTCCTCTTTCTTCACGAAATTCACTACTGCGCTGTTTCCTTCATCCACTCTCCGTTCCGTGAATACATTTGGCTGGTTTTATATACCTCCGAAATCGTACAAGATGGAGACGTGGAGTTGGGTTAATAAATTTGAGAAAAGTTTAACACAAAGGTAAACTCCCGATAATCCAGTCTGATGCGCTGGGCTGAGATTTATGGAAATAATTAATGCATGGTTATATTGCTCACGTGCTGGAATTCCACGTCGAAATTCCATGGGATGCAAGAATGCCAAAGTCCTTAATTTTTGCAAATGTTCACTTTTTTTCGGCTCATTTAACAAAACTGACAAGCATAAAATTCCGAGTAAGGCTTTTTTGCTCTTCTAAAAACTGGAAATGAAGTTGAATAATATTATTCTTTACGAACGAGATTTAAAAATATTAAACTCTGAAATGGCGACAGACGGGCATGTCATATTGCATAGCTGTAATCTGATTTTCCTGAGATTCCTTAAAATGCAGGAATATCACGGCATTTACGTCATCATAACAAAATAAAGTTTAAAATATATTAACGATAACGAGTCAGTAAATGAATTTGCTCAAAAAATCCATAAATAAAGTCCCTTTAAGTGTATTGAGATTTTTTAAATAGCCCAGAGCTAAATTAACCTATCAGTAGTTGTCACTTCTCTATGCGAAGTGTAGGAGGAAATATTGCATGAATAATAAATACGTCTTCAAAATGATGTGGTAATACCTACAAGTTTCAATTCAATGGTATATTATATTTAAGTTTTCCAATAGTTTCTTCTTGTGTATACGTATCACTCTCCTTTTGACTACTAGTGAAATTACTCTAAAAATGTACACCTACCTGCTGTGCTCAAAAGTAAAACAAATAAAAAAGCGGTTTTCGATAAAGCAAATTCATTTAATTTGTAATCAAAGACGAAAATGCCTTTCTTTTTTCAGTTGGAATTTAATCATTTCGTTATTGCAAATGAAGGAAATACAAACTAAGAATTGGAGAAGAAATCCATGTTTATAACGTACGTTCTTCATTTTCCTCGACATCACTATTAACGTACTTCATATAAATTTTCTAAGTCAATTATCCAGGGGAAAGTGTTAATTGCATTTTTGTTTTGTACATTCACCGTGGAAAACTTTTGGTAAAGATTTCAGATAATCACGCTTAAACAAATTAAGGTAATTTTTGTATAGGTTTTATTTGATAATTATTATTAGGTTTATGTTGGTAATAATGCTTCAATTAGGTGGTACCCGAGTTTGGTAAATTACATTAGTTAAACAAAAGAGTTATTTTGGAATAGAAATGGTGTAGCTCCCTTTAAAAGTTCGCACTTTACTAGAATTCGTGCTTCACTTATACATTGTGAAGGATACTGTTGGCAAGAGGAACGTTTATGAAGATTTATTTAGTGCTTTTTCCTGCGTTAGCATTCCTATGATTCCTAAGCTCATACTTATGACTAAGTGCTTGAAATATTTCCAACTATAGAAATAATGTGAAAAATGCCGACAAATTGCTATGTATATTCAATTGAATTACTAAAATAATTCCTATATAATTAATTAAATATTATAAAAGATTGAAATAAAAAATAATTTCAAATGTACGGCATAATTTCCAAGTTATTGCTAGTCCCAGCTGTATATGGTGAACTATCTATCAGAACTCAGTGCAAAGTCCATAAACAAGGGGTTAATTTTGCTATAAAGATTATTCATAACAATTTATGTGTCAAAAAGGGGGTTAAAATGTTAATGAAGGAATCACAATGGGAGCAAAGGATTTATCTTAAACCCCCTATGCATCTTTAAAGCATTCTCAAAAATGTATTATCGGTAAATTTATCGGTAAGACCCATTTGGTGGAGTTTTACTTATTTACAATATATATATATATATATATATATATATATATATATATAATATTTTTTTATAAGGATTATTTTCTAAGTTAGATTCAAACGATAATCTAATTCTTTTATTGACGATGTCTCCCAAGGGCCCCAATTACTTGAGGCGTTTTCCAAATGTGGCCTAACTAGAGCGAAATAACACCTCTTTTTTCACGTTCTCATTGCATGTCCCCATTACCCGTTTAATGAATCCTGAGTTACTTTAAAGCGGATCAACACATTCTCTTGATGTGTGCTTCCCATGAAAGGCATGGTGTTAGAACTACCACCACGTCTTTAACTCGATCCGCCCTAATTAGCACTGAATCCTCTATTCCATAATTAATGTCCTGCTCATCATTTTTTTGCTCCTAAATTTGAAAACTGCACACTTGTATTCATTAATTTCTGATTCCCATTCCTTGCACAAACTTGATATTATGTCCAATTCTCTAGGGAGTACCTCGCAATGTGATGGGTCACTTATTTCTCTGTCTGCGAATTTACTAAGGTTGCCACTCACGCGTGTTAAGGATATACGAGATCGTAGATCCTCATGATAGAATCATATCCCTTGTGGTTCATTTCTAATAAATGTGTATAATGTTCTTCGAGACTCCAAGGTAGCTAGACTGGAGGCGTTGAAGCACCAATATTTTAAAATTATTTCTGACCGGAATAAATTTTGTAAAAGAATATGAGACTAAAGAATAGAGATAACTTCTGCGTCTAACTTAGAAGGTATCCCTATTACACCTCTCTGTCAAATATAGAAGGTTTGACCATTAGAATTTTTGTGATTTCTTTGTTCATGACTATTTTTATATACGTATATGACGTATTTTTGCTGTTTCAATGATGGATGAAATGTGATGGTTAATTTTAATCTACCCCAACCTATGCTCATGCCCCCTTTTTATTTATCGAAGCCCCTTGGTAGGTCTGCATCTTATCTGCTAGCGATCACGAGGGTTTTGAGAGGAGTTGTCAATCATAGGATTCAGAGTCTCATTCGTCAATATTATCATCAGTTATCATTTTTTATTTGAGTGGTCTGAATGGCCTCGGAGTGGAGTTTCTCGTTGCTGTGTTCACAATTATTGCGAGGAAGTATTATTATTTATGAGACAAATGTTGTAAAATCAATTCGGCAGTCAGTCAAACAAAATTTTCGTTTTTTTGCCTACCTGTGAATTGTTAGGTAAGAAATAGGCATGTTTTATTTTGGAGGCAGTACGTTAAAATAAAGGCACATCAATCAGCACTTATACCTAGAATGGAAATTCGCACACGACTTTCTTTCTTGCAGTTAGAGCAAGTGTATGCTCCATTTCCAAAAGTACTGCGACAGTTTCTGTTAATTCATGACGGAATTACGGGAAACCGGCTAATTTGCTCTCTCTCCTTTTTACATTTCGAAATACGTCTTTCTATGGAGACTCACAAATGTTTGACTCGTGTTTAAGGTGAAGTGATCTGACCAACGCGAAATCACAACTTTCCGCTTTCATTCATACATTTCTACGCTATTCATTAAACTCAATCTTCTTTAATTCAGCTCTTTTGACACTCCCGACGAGTATTCCATGCAAAAAGTTTTAAGTTAATGCACAAAGTCTGAATTTAATTCAAACATTTGAGAATTTAAAAATATCTAGAGATTATTTTGATTTGTTTTTCAAAATTGAGTTCAAGGAATAAGTTTACATGACCTGGGACGGCTCTGCAGATTAATTTATAATAAAGTGACGCATATAAAAAATATCGCTCCATTCCTACGAAGCTACGCGTGTAAGCTATGCGTGTTTTACCACTGACTCCGTTCTCTCCCCTGTGTGTCAGGGCTCCCTCGAATGACGTCTGCTGCTCCTTTCTCTTTTCCTCTATCATCCACATATCAGTCCCTTTCAAAGCGGGATCTCGCGACTTTCACTCACTCGCGTTATTTTCATTGCTTTCAATCCCGGTAGCAATAAATTCAAGCTTATCGCTTGTTTTCCCTGTTTTTATTTTTTTTCACTCGGAGTAATCCATTCATTTCAGACATAAATCAACGCTAGAGTCACAGTGCCTTTAAGAGATTACTGTCGCTGAGCTATTAAATGGTTGATTTTTAAATGAAGTTCACTGTCCCAAATAATCTTTGGGCCTGTTTGGGAATGTGCTTAAAGAAATGGGGCAATTTTGAAAGAATAAATTGTAGAAAGGCGTGCACACTGTTTTAAATGTCTAAAGTTTTAAGACTGTCAATTGTAATCGATATTTTTTCCGTTAATTATTCACATCAAATAATGAATCATTGTGGTTAGTTCATTTAATTTGGTTTTCACATCATGGAAATACTACTGTAACACGGGTATTAACTCGCAGAAAATGCCATATTTACCAATTAGCTGTTTATTTCATCATTCAGTGTCAACGAAGTTATTCTTTTCTTGATATTTATATTCAATGACTATCCTTTTTGACTTATTTTTAAGTGAATATTGTCTAATTATTCATTGTAATGCATAATAATTCCCAACAAACTCGTACAAGTTAAATTAGTTAATCGAGCAAATACTAATTTACTAAAAAATATTCTCCTTTGAATGATTATTTATTCCATTGAGTAAAAATGGCATATTTTAAAAGACAAAATATAACTCGGGGTGCATCCGACACTAACCACTCGTACAGCGTTTGAAATCCATTTCACTCCACAGACGTTTTCAAATATTTAATTAATAAATCAACTAAACATAAAAAAGTTTTTAAGTTAATCAATTGAATGAACATATTGCGATTAAAGCACCGGGATTTGTTTTTTACAAGGGGTATTATTTTGTGACGCATTATAATTCATGTTAGGATGTGCATGTTCGACTTACAATCATCGATGCCTCTTCCATAATGAGCGGTTATTCAAGTAATGACTCAAAGATAACTAAATCAGTCTGCATGCGTATGACTCAAGAAGAGACATCTGTTGCAGCGGCATAATTAGCAAATGACATACGAATTGAATAAGTATCATTGAATTCAGCATTTGGTGCAGATTTATTATTATTTGGCTCACAAATTTCATGAACAAAGGAATATATTTACATTATACACTATTTTTAAATCCTTATTGGCGTTTTTTAATTATTTCAATTTAAATTTATGGCTCGAGGAAAATGTTTTCTGGAAGAAATAATCGTAACCTGAGAACCTGGAAAATTAAAAAAAAGTTTAAAAGCTCAAAATGTTTTTAGGATATTGACTTCCGCAGTTGCTTCAAGTTTTTCATATTCTCTCTTTCTTTGTTACTTCTAAAATTTCATTAATCAGCAAAAAGCAATAATATCTCAGAGGCCACCTCAAGAAACGGAGTATGCGCTCACTTCAATGCTTCAAGAAACAATGGTAACATGCGACAAATAATTTTACAGCAAAAAGTATGATGAATAAAATGTTAAAAACCAAAAAATTAATAAAATTCCAAGTCCACGTGCATCTATATATATGTAATCAATGCGAAATACTAGTTGCCGCATATTAGTTCAATCACCTGTCGCGCAAACTATCGCACCTGCTGAATAAGGCGATGCTAATTTATATGCGAGTGGATTGCGTTTGATTCTGTTTTGACGGAGTGACTTCAAGCATGAAAATGCATTACTTAATGAAAGTAGTGATAATGAAACCAACGTCGAACGCTAAATTAAGTGGGAAAAAGTTATCAGTTCGACATTTTTCTCCTGTTCCATCCGAAGGAAGGGAAAATTTTCCCAGTTGGTCTCATGCGGAGAAACAACTTTTTCTTGATGAAATGAAATTTTAAAAATTTCTTCAATAGTATAAACCGCGAATCAAGCAATCATTCCAACCGAAACGTAGATACCTCATTTTACCATAGTAACCCACTCCCGCAAGCCATATTTGCTCTACGAGTTCCTCCCGCTGGATCTCACCCGCGCACCCAATTCGACGCATCCCAACCCCTTCACTCCAAAAGCTCAGCCACGTGTCACGGATCCCATGTGCTCCTTTCCCCAAATTCCCCAACCCCCTTCCCTCTTACCCCCCTCCCCCTTAATTAATACCGACCAACTCCGTAATCCCTTCTCCCCCAAGCGATGCACCTCTCTGCCCAGCTCTCTATTTCCCACACCGTCACCCCTCCGGCACGCCCCCTTCATTCGCCGCGACCGTGGCCCTCGGACACTTCTCTGCCGCTGAAGGAAAGATCTCCCTCTCTCTTTCTGTCCTGTGCGCCCTCCTTCGCCAATCCGTTTGCTCTTTTATTCAAACGATCGGTCCTTTGCAGGGCCAAGTTTCCAGTGGAGAGCTTGTAGCGAGAGGTTGGAGAGGAAAGGGAGGTCGGAATTTATAATTGTATTTTTCGGAGATATCACTACCCTCTCCCCTCCTGCCTTCTCATTATTCCGGTTTTCCAAAAATTACCCGCCCCGCCCCTCTACACCTTTCCCAACCCATTTCACTCTGGAGAGTTCCGCTGAAGGAGTACTTCCATAATTAATCGTGAAATTGATGGATGTGCATGCGCTACCCACGCCCAGTCGGTACAGGTTAACTGCCGAGGAATCCTCGCTGAAAGATTGATAAAACATGGTAAGGGACTTTAGCGACCGAAGTAAGGCAACTCGCTGGTCTGTTGGAGGCGTTTGACCGGAAACGAATTGCGGAGCGCCATGTCCTTCGGGCTGGGGCAACGAGGGGTGATGGCCGACGTCACGCTGGATTGAAAAACGACCTTCGCTCACCCATGAATGATTTCCAATCCCTTCCGCCAATTGCCCAGGAGACACTGTTCCCTAATTAGTTATTATAGTCCATGGATGTCCGAGTGAAAAACTTCTAGTTATTTCTGGTCCATGTAGGGATATTCGTTCTTCGGAATTCCATGGTAAACACAGGCGACATTAAAAATTTTAATATTGAGAAGTAGAAGAAATATGTCATGATCTCTCGACATTTAGCAGCTAGACATCCATGATTTTAAGAAGAACAAAAGAAATTCTTATACTGAACGACGTGCTCGTTGTGACCACATAAATATTTTATACTGATGCATATGTTATGTCGGGTTTCCATTGCATGCTGATTGGTGAAAATGATTTTTATCTATTCTAAATCACCTTACGTGCTTCTTGACTTCGATTTACTTGAACAAGTTAGACAAGTTCTCAAAGTAAGTAAGAGTACTGCTTATTTTTTAAAATTATTTTTATGGTGTTTTCAAAAATTGGTGAGCGCTTCCATCCATTTCACAAAAATTATTTTTCTGATAAAGTTCTTAGATTTTTTCTCCACTAAATAAAGGAAAGTAAAAAACATGTTTCTCTAATTTGTTGTTAAAAAAACTTATACACTTAAAGAATATATCCGAGCATATAGACATGCAGAGCAAATTTGTCAAATGTACCTTAATTATTTTCTACAGTAATATATTCTAGATCAGCACTGTGTATATTTATGGCATTTAAGGATAGCCAACTTTCTGCAATGGCCTTCCAAATTATTCTGTATTGTGGTTTCGGGTTCAGAGTGTAATCTGAGGGGCTCCTAGGGACAGATAGGGAAATAGCGCAGAGCGTCTGACCCAACAAAGGCTCCTCTGCACAGATTATAGCTCTCGGACCTGGGCTGAGGTCACGGAGGGCCATTCCGATGTCTCCTTGGTGAATGGTTTTAGTGCGAGGCAGGCGGTCGGGTCGGTACAAGTCGTCGGGGTTAGAGCCCATTTGCGACCGAGGTAGGACTAAGTAGGACCTGGGAAGCACCATTCGATCCCACCCCATTCCTCCCTCAAGGCGACTCCCTTAAGTCCTCGAACTCCCTGCTTGGCACGGTGGTAACTCGAGAGATGTTTCCGAGGAACACATTGTTGAGGACATCCTTGGGTTGAGATGGTTTTTTGGTGACACACTAGACGAACTGAAGATAATTAAAGAGTTTGTGATCTGAAAGAAATAAGTAATTATGGAAAAATTACATTAGAAAAACTAAATACTTTAAATGATATGAAAACATCACAAGATTACAAACTCACTAAATTGCGCACTTACCAAAAAATCATTTTGAAACACAAGGCTTAGAAAATTACTTAGTAACTACTTTCCTGATATAACAGAAAAAAGAACTAAGAAATTCACGTCTCTATGAAATTATAGTGGAAAATAAAACTCGTTAGCATTATGACTTTTCATATGCTGTGAAGAACGATTATAATCAAGAAATGGTTTAGAAAAATGAAACAGTATGTTCTTTTTACGACAATGCCCTTGTTGGCTGCGGGTGTAAAGGGTCTTATCCCTTGAAATTACGTACGTTCACCATGTTCTACTTTTTCCCGTGTCGAGCGTTTAATGACTTCTCAAAAGGCTTTTAGGCAAGATTTTTAAATGTAAAAATACGGATTCAAAGAAAATCGTGAAATACGAAACGCTGCAGTTGTAGCTTGCGTGCTTCACTTCGCCGTAAAAATCCCAGGTCTCCAACCAGAACCCTAACATGTCGCCTTCAATTCCCGATTGAAATCCAAATGTTTAGTCAACTTGAGGAATGAGGTAAAATTTGCAAAATTCACGAAAAAAAGTTTAACATAAAACCGAAGAAAGAATCATAGGTGACATCTTCTGGTGAAGATGTCATCAATCTGGTGTAAACGAAGGTTCCATGTCAATAATTTTTTTATGAATTTAAAAATGTTTATCTCATTCCGCAAAATGAATTTTTCCAATGTTGAGCCCGAGCCAATTGAAAAGTTTACTCGGCTCCCAAGCCGCTTTTCCGCTAACAGCAGACACATTTATAACATTGTCAAGTGCAAGTATATCATGAGCATTGAAATGTTTTGGCAAAATGCATGCCCATAAAATGAAATTTGTAATTTCCCCTGAGAATGAGGTTATCATCGAAATTCTCTGCATCCAAGGCTCTAAACCGAACTTGTTTGCACCGTCAGGGGTGTAATATGGCCGCTTAATAACGTCGTCGTCTGTGGCTCTCTTGTTAAAACTTTGATATGACTTGAACTTTTTGAGTAATGGTGCGTGCTTTTGTGTATTTTCCACTTCGTATAGAAATACTCGAAAAGTAGCTACAATAGTTATTCGTCTAGTAAACTCAAAAAAAGAAAGATGCAATCAATTTGTTATGGGCTGGAACTAGGATAAATATTCTGAAAAGTATGTGGTGATACGAAAGGGTTGATTTAAAAAGCTAAAAAATCAACACAAAATCGAGAAAAAGTTGTCATAAGTGACAAAAGCCATATTGGTTGGTTTTCCACCATAATAACGTATAGTAGGTGGTTAAGATTGAAACTTCCGATCGCCTGGCCCTCTTTGCCGGATGTTGAAGTTATGTACACACTATATGGCATTAGAATCACTAACACCTTAACTCCAATGTGGTTAACAACTCACCAGAAATATTTTTGCAAGTTGGAAACTGACATAATTTTACTCAATATCCAAATCAAGTGCCATAGTAGGAAATAAGGTGAAATTGAGGAAGACTGACCCAATTTACATTTAAAATTTGGATAAGAAATATGATCCCGATTTTTAGAAATCTAAAGGTATAATCTCTACATGTCGACAAAAAATATTAAAATCCATCACACCTAGAAAAAATAACAATGTCATTCATATTTATATTGTAATGCATCCGCTTTTAATTAAGTGTAAATTGTAAATATGACACGCTGGGTCACTTGGGGAGCCATGGAAAAATAAGTTTTCCATCATGCTATTAGGAAAATAGGGCAAAAATAAATAGGAAAACCGAGGCTAGAGGATAGCAAAAATAACCTGTTATCCGTAAACTCGTGCTCCTTACTTTATATCAATAATAGTTCTCTCAATTCTAATCTTCTCCTTCCTTTCACGTCTGTCGACGCAGAACAATCGGCCGTATAGACATTAAATACCAACAACATGCGCCTTAATTATTAGCAAAATAAATAAAGTCAAATATTGAATAATGTAATGTAGAATTTGTCGCATTGTGGGGCATTGGTGACCGCGAAGCGTCGGGTGCGAAAGCGGAGGGAGACAGTGGCGCGTGGGCCAACCTTCGGCGGAATTAAAAACGAAAGTGGGGATTGGTTGTGTAAAAAGGAATTAGGGGAAGGCACCAAGGGTAGTGATGTGAGAGAAATGGCGGATGGCGGAAGGGGAGGGCAAAGTTTGAGGGATGGGAACCCGGGGAATGGCAGGTGGGCGAGCAGAATTAAGAAGTGGGCGCCGAAATATTGTGGGGGATTGTAGGGAACTTTTCGGAACTGTGGATGGAATGGCGGAGGGAAAGGTGTAAGGAAGGGAGTGGAAGAAGTGGAAAGAGTGAAAAAGGGAAGAGAGAGGGAGAGAAAGTGGAGTGTGACTGAAAGGATAAACGGAACTGTAAGTGTTCGCACTCTCTCGTACTCAAGACGAAGTTCTCAACCTCTTCTCTGCCTCGTGGACGTGTCTCTTGATATGCTTCCTTTTCTCTTTGCGACTAGTTGGTTAAAAGTACGTCATCACACATTCTTAGACTTTCATCTCATTTCATTCTGGAACTGAATGGGCACAGAGCCCCTCGATAATTTGATTGATGTGTTGTCTAAAATTGTATGTAACAGCTTAGGTCTGATTTTTCTTCTTTTTGATTGGGAAAGTGATGTTAATGGGAAGTGGGCTTTCTTTTTTTGTGTTCGAGATTGATGTTTGGATTCCCGTTTGTGTATTTTTTCAGACTGATTTTATTTATAATCTTTGGTGATATTGATTGGATTTGAGATGTCATGTTATTTTTCCAAGGCAAGTTTGATTGGAATAATTGGGACTTGTGAGCCACCTGACATTGTCTATCTGCGCATGTGAGTTTTAATAATAATATTAATAGGGGCTTTGACGGAGCGAATACTCATTGGTGACACTTGACCATTAGAATTGAACTTATAAAATTTCTCAGTGATGAATTGTTGGTAAAATAGCAATCCCCTTCCGAACGCCTACTGCATCAGGAATACCGAAATAGAAAGTGTTGACAGCATTAAATACTTGGGCCTTACACTCACTCACGATCTCTCCTGTGCGTAGCACGTACGGGGAATACTATATGGGTAAGCTAATAAAAAATTAGGATTTATAAAAAGAGTGTTGGGAAGTTGGGAGTGTTGACCTCACTTAAAAATGCCACTCCTAGAAATTAAAAATAAAATAGAGTGGTCAGATATTTTTATGAAGTGCATTGCAAATGCTGATCACCCCTCGTATTTGGAAATAATAAGAATTAAACGTTCCCATGCACACAGAAGAGAGAGGAGGGTGTACACGCATGGACCACCTCCTTCAATGCAGCATAGATCTAGACAAACGATTCAGCCGTTGTTCGAAATTAAGTCATGTTTTCCTATTATCCTGGGAAATTTATGCGGTGTCAGTGACTAGAATCGTTCGAAAATTTCAAAATTAACAGTTTTAATACTTGAGCCAATACCAAAAGGGAAGATATGGGAATTTATGTGTCGCCATCCTCTCCTTTCATTCTTCACTCTTCAGAATTTTATTGTTCCGATCTGGTACAATCAATCCCACGGCTTTCCATAAAATTTTTCTCTTTCTCTTCTATTTTTATTACCCTTAGCAGCAATCCCCTTTAGAGATATTTTGAACTTCAACTATTCTTTGACGAGTCACTCCTTGGATGGCGTCACATTCTTCATTCCTCGGGTTTCTTGTTTTAATCTCCATCATATTCATGCGTCGTGCCATAAAATGTTCAGATTCAGTTTAGTGTAAATAGGGAGCAGTTGAATATAGAAATAGAATTTATTATAAAGCATCTAAATATTGCTTATCAAATTCAGATATGAACGCCCGTGTAGGAATACAGTGACATGTATAATGAATATCCACTCGATTCGACATCGTGGGCAAGGGTTTTACTTTATCGCGCGCGGATACTGATTTACATCTTTAAATTTTGAAAGCACGAGTTTGGAATGGCATTAGTTGAATTATTTTCCCATAGGATCAAAAAGAGTGAAATTCCCCGCAAGACAAGCGGTAGAAACTATGGGAGGCCCGGAAAGGGGCGCCGAGAGGATCTGGCAGGCCAGACGGCCGACAGCGGAAGGGATGTGTCTTGTGTTATCCGGGTCTCCCCGCGATCCCTCTCCTTGTCTTCCTTTGCCTGCCGGATATTGTAACTCTTTTAAAACAGCCGAGAAAGCCAACGTGGGGCCCAGTTGCACTCTATGAAGGAAATATGTCAGCAATAAATATTAAGTACGAGTCGCATGTACGATACATTCAAAAGAAGTACGAGAATAATTAGAAAAATTCTCGCTATGGGATAGAAATAAACGATTTGCTTCAGTGAAACTTTTATTTTTCAATATAGTCTACCTGTACACTAATTCACTTGATCCACCGATGTTCCTATGTCTTGATCCAATCTCGGAAATTAGATTCCTTCAGGCCTGCAAAATACACGTCTACTTCGGCTGTTGGTTCTTTGTTTATTTATTTCTTTATATCTTGCAAGGTACCGCCAGGATATGTGACAGGGGATGAATACACACCTGAATAATTTTACCCGAACATGACCCTACCGAGGTCGGACAATGTTATTTTTATCCCCTATTGTTCGTGGAAAAAATGACATCTTAAATCTATCCGTCCTACACTTAATCTCCCTAATTTTACTAGCATGATCTCTCTTACCTCATTTACCCTTCGCTTCGTGAGTGATTCCCAGCCTAGCTGATATAATCTTTTGGATACCAAGTTAATCGTAATATCGCTTCACAAATCTAAGTCCTCTACGCTGCACGTGATACAATTGGGCAATTAATCCAACTTCGCGAGGATCCCATATATTTGCAGCATATTCTAAATGAGGCCTAACCAGCGAAAGATGACATTTCTCTTGGACCTTTTCATCACATTTACCAAGTACTCTTCTAACTTCTAATTTTTGTTAGCTTGTCCACAAAATTCCCGAATGTGTTTCAACCGCAGAGAATCTCCACGAAGGAAAATTTTGACCCTGGGGAAGAAATGGAAATCTGATGGAGTCGAATCAAGCGAATGAGGCGAGTGTGACAACAATTCTTATTCTAACAGACTTACCTACTTTTGCCTTTCCAAACGGTTGCATTCGAAGTAGTAATAATCTTTTCTCATATCTGACGGTTTCCTAGGTTCCTAGTCTCTCAAAAAGTTCGACTATTGGGAATAAAGTTCTTTATCTCTTATGACACTACCAGAGCAGAGAGACTTTTATTGACGACGTTCTTAACTTGGTCATAGTGAAATTAAAATCCTCCTTTGCGGAAGTTTCACTTTTTGGTTTGATATGTTAATGCATCCAATACTTGGGAATATTTATGCATATATTTTTACTTAATTTAACTTTAATTTTGAACTTCAATGGCCCTACTGATAAAAATACATATGAAATTGGTGCATGGTGAAAGTTTTAATGAAACATTTTAAAACAACAAAAGCTTTTGTGCCATTCATTCTTTAGGATCATCGACCACTAGTAACATATGAAAAGTATGATTTAAGTATGCATTTTATATAATAGGAGTTGAGAGAAAATTTCGTTGCACTATGATTATTAAATGATATACCTACTTTAAACAATAAAAAGTGACAAAAACTATTTAAAGTACCTACTTGAAAATATTTTTTAAATCTCATGAATTCCATTAAACATAGTTGAATTAAAAAAACTAACTAACAGCAATACAATATAAACAATAGAAAATAACAATCTGCAGCATTTTTACTCGGCATAATGATTGTCTCAATGTTAGAATTAAGTAAAACTTATAATATAAATTTGGAGCTAGATATGGTAGGCAAGAGATAATTAATTTAGAGCAAAGAATACTTGTTAAAGCGTTTCATCTAATGCATGTAATTATTGCACGAATTTAATATTTATATCCTACCAATTATGTCAGCGATTTTCTTACTTATTCAAAAATATGCGAGAATATGGAAAAAAATATATATTTTCATGCGCTGAGGTTTCCCTAACCTTATTTGACATTTTTCGGCAAGAAAAAAATGTTGCCGAACATTAAATGTTTCATTACTTAGCAATTTTTTGTTTATTTCTATGCAACATTTCCATATTCACCTCGACATAACTTTTACCCCAATTTGTGTCGTCTAAAAATACTATTTTCCTTGCTCTTAATCAATTTCTAAGTTCTATCATAGCTTCACATCCCAGTACATCATAATATCCGTTTGGTCTCATAATCTTTTCCTGCTCTCTTTAAATTTACCTCAAAAAAATCCTCTCTCCCTACCTTACCATGGCAACACACTTGACGTCGTCCGCCTCTCCGGTCCTTCCTTTCCCCATCTTCCTTCACCTTCTCAACCTGCAAGTCTCTAATTTATACGCACATTATCATGGAAAAGATAAATGTTAACAGCCACAAAACGCTAAGCCCTACATTGACATTGTCATTACTCTTTTCTTTAAGTCATTGGTTGAAATCCCCCTTCATCCCTTGTTGAAAATGGCTCTTTCGCTGACGTATTTCTTCTCCTAAACCCATAGATTTCTGCCTTCAAAATTAAGACTCACGTATTCGGAAATTCAAAGAGTTTTTTGAAGAATTTTATGGTGTGTATTGTATTCTGTCGAATTTTATGGTGCGACTCAATTTTATGAAGCTTCATGATGAAATGGAAAAATAAAAATTGGTAAGCTATAAATTGAAAAGTAAATTTAAAAGTGAAGAAATTGAACCTGTTTCGTCGATCAGTCTTCAGGCAAACAAAATACAGGATTTTTACTATCATGATGGGTTGGGGTTTGTGTGGCAGAGAGAATGAGGAAGGGGACATGTCTGAAGGAGGGGGAAGAAAATCAAGGGAGTGTGTTATTTAAGCAGTGTAAAGAGAAGTTCAAGTAAAGAGAAGAGAGAGCCACCAAGCTCTCTCCCCCAAATCTCCTACCACCCCATCCATGCATACGAGTATATATACGGAAAAAATCTTTTATTTGGTACCTGATGATGTTAGCTGTTCAATAAAACCATCGTTTTATATGAAATTCATTGGAACTTACAAGGTTTTACTTTCTCAGTGATCGCTCATATCAATCTGAGAGGCGGAGGTTTGTCCATCGTGAAACAATCGCGAGAGGCATGCCCCTTGAACTGAATGTAAGTGGGGCTAATGTTTGAAGTTCACGGAGAGTATGGCGTCCGATTCAAATAAAGTAATGATATCTTTAGGCCAATTACGTTCCAAAGCTTGTTTAAATATATTGGTATATTTTTCCTTGCCTTGGAATACTTAAATGGAGGTCGCTGCGTTGTTTCTATTTGTTTGCGTGTAACTATAGAATTCCCGATCAAGGAAGTAAGTCAATACAAATGTATTTCGCGTACTTGGGTTAATCATAAAATATTATTTAATACGTAAATTACGGTACTGAAAGATTGCACTGTAAATTTATTTCTATGGTTGTTTTTTCGCCTGCGTGGATGTTTTTCAAAACAACCCATTCGCGAAAATTAAATGTCCCCCTTTAATGTCTCTCCCCAAAAATCCCCCTTTTAGGTGAGAATATAGATAAAAATTCCATTTAACCACTTTTTTAATAAATATATTGCTATCCTATCAACTCGTGTCTTTTAATCTTTCTTGAATCCATACGGACATATGGGCATGATGCTCAAAATTTCTTCAAGACGACGATTCCTGTGAGTACCTACTAACGGATTTGCGGATAAATTTCCTGAATAGGTAACCATCATATGTTAATTATTAATATTTTATATTCTTTCTTACCAGCACTCTGGTGCACGCATTTAGCCTAATGGTCGACGGAAGCGAATCCTCTGTACGTCGAAGTCAAACTAATACAATTACCGAGAAAATTGTAATGTTGTACCAATTTAGAGAACACTTCTATCTAGGTAGTTATTGAAACTGAAATTGTTCTGCTTCTGTATCATATTTATTACAAATATCATTTCAGGTGCGTGTTATTTGGTATTACGAGCATGTAGTAAAAATGTAGAAATTCGCTAAGAGTAATGATTACTTTTAAAATGTATTTACGGTAATTCTATAAGAATTAAAGTTTAAAAGGTACGATAGTAAAAACTGCTTAACGAAAAATGCCAGAACTGAAAAATAGTACATTAAAATAAATGGTTATAATGACATATTATATCACTTTCTATGCATAAGAGTTTTTGCCATCTCAAATTTCACGCCGTTTTACTTTTTTAGGAATATTTTTGCAAACCCTCGTTTCAGCATACTAGATGCCAATTTAAAATTGAATTCTAGCCCTAGAAATTGTGAGATGCTAGAGCAAGAGCCTATCTTAATCGTTTTTACTATCAAAACTATACTTTTTTGTTATATTTTCACTGTAAATTGGTGCAACTGCTGTATGTGAAAAATGTTTTAAAATAAAATAAATAAAATAATTTGTAAATAGTAATGCACAATTAAGCTTCACATATGTTATAACTAAAGATGTATAATAGCTATAGTGTACAACAGTTTATGAATTATATAAAAAGAATTGAGACAGGATGAGTTAAAATTTTGAAAAATGAAATCCAAGTTAGTTGTTTTAGTTCCTTGTTTTTGGAGTGGAGATAATTTTATCTGGAATACAAACTTCAAATTCCAGTTTTAAGACTCATGACCCACCTGAGGTTTTTCTCGTATCAATCGGAGTTTTACAATTAGCACGTGCAACATCGAAGCGGTTTCATGAAACACTCACTTGATTTTTTTAGAGCACATTTTGTTATTTCCCATGCAATTTACTTAATCTCACAGCGTTAGACGCGCCCTTTTCCCCTGCTGTCTAACCAGCGTAGTCAGATGGCGCGAGGGGCCTTCAAAGCACTGCTCCCCTCGGAGTTTTTCAACTCGATCCCAATTACGAAGTTTCCTCGTCCGATCGCGAGATGCCGATAAAGTTGCTGCGTACGTCAACGCGGCGGCGCTAATTTCAGCTGCAAGCAGACATGAGATCTTCTCGTAAATAATTAGAAGAAGAGCTGACCTTTTATTTGAGTCCTTTTTTCGCCGCAAACAATTACGCCCTTGCGCGTAAATTATATCGGAGGGGGCTTTCCGACCAAACAAAAATCCTTCGCCGCCGTCGGCAATTCTCCATCTTGCGGCGAGGCTGCGGCGTAAAGAAGTTCCCCGACTACGAAGTAGTTTTCCCTCCTCATCGCTTCACGTCCAACTTCTTCCTTTCCTGTCTTCTGGGAAGAGCCCTAATGAAGAGAGCGACTTACTCCTCTCCTCTCCTTCACTTCACTTCATCAGTGTCAATAGCCAATTATAACCGAGCCGGTTACTTGGGTAATCCTTTTCGGTGTCGCGATTGCGATCTTTCTCCCTGCTCCCCCTCTCGCCCCTCAAATGCCTCGGCACCCCTTCCTCCCCATCCCTTTCTATCTCCTCCCCTCTACATAACGCTCCCTCTCGCCGCCCTCCGATCTCCCTCATATCCCCGCGGAATAAGGCGATGCTCATTTATTTACCCTGCCTTCCCTGATTTCCTGTTTCCTTTTAATTTCTCCTCCTCCTCGACGCGCCCCCACGGATTTCCTTTCATCTCCCCCCTCCCCCCTTTCCCATGCTCCCCCTTTCCCTTTGATTCCCCGGGAAATTGTAATTCCCGCTCTGAACTTCGTACCTTTGGGTCACGTCTCCCACTCCCCACGGCGGGCGGCGGCGTCTCTTTGGCAGAGACGGAGGCGCGTGAACGCTCTCACGAAACGCACTCCCGCTGAGTGTCTAAAACACTTGATTCCGACGACTACACGAGGTGCGTTCAGAAAATAACTGGAATTTTTAAATTTTGCGGGTCTGGAGAGTTCGATTATCAATTATTTTTTATTGTGTTTGTACACATGGGCCTAACTTATGATAAAATTTTCAGCTGTTTTCATTGTTTACTTTGTCTGTGGCAGCCGCTAAGGTTAGACGTGTTTTTATAAGCTCGGTGATTTTCGTTTGTTAAAAGAATTGATCAAAGTATACGTATCAAACCTTAGTTTCGACGTCATATCCGTAAATCCATGTTTTGTCACCTGTTATAATACGTTTCAGTAATTCAGCATCGTTGTTGACTTCATTTAGTGACCCCTGAGCAACTTCCATTCGCCGCTGTTTTTGTTCAAAATTTAATAATTTTTCTGTCACTGTCACACTTGTCGTTCCATATCGAAAACATTCAAATATTTCATGGCATGAACCAGTTGACATGCCAACACCATCAGCGACTTCTCTATTTGCGATTCGGCGATCATTCATAACCATTTCTCTCACTCTTTCCACGTTTTCATCGGTTGTTAATGCGTTGGGGCGTTCGTCATTTTCTACGTCTTCACGGCCATCTTGGAAACGCTTATGTCCCTCGTGAACTCTTGTTTTACTCATAGCAGACACACCATAGGTCTTTTTTAACATTCCACACACTTTGTTACAATTTATTTCATTTTTTAAGTAAAATTTTATGCAAATTTATTTGATCCATTTTTTTAACAAACGAAAATCGCTGAGCGTAGCGATGCTACAAAGTAAACAATGAATACAGATGAAAACGTTATCATATTTTAGGGGCATGAATACCAACATAATAAAAGAAACTATGACAGTTGGACTCTCCAAATCCGTGAAATTTAAAAATTCCCGTTATTTTATGAGCACACTTCGTATGTCCCCTGCATCCCTGCCCCCACATTTATAGTAAGTTATTCGGACAAGCTTTTGGCCTGGAGAAAACTCAGGTGTTGCCATTTCTTCGAGAACCTTCTTTACTTAAGCTGCGTGATCTATATTCGGATATTTTATTACGTACGTCAATTAACCTTACTGCGCAAAGTTTAAGCAGAGCAGGATCTATAAAAATTTCATCTCCTTCCTTAGCTTCAAACTAATGTGCAAAAAATGGTGAGAGTTTGTCCTGAACAGGATACACTTAGCACAGAGACCAACACCAGTGATTTTTGCCAGTGTTCCTGTTTGTAAATTTTTTCCAAAGTAAATAACCAAAGTCATACTGGGATCCGAATAGACTCTCCGACTAATGTTATTTTTCACCTTAGGCGGGGGCGAGTTAAGTGAAAGCCCAACTAAAACTTCGGCACAATGTCGAAACATACTGTAGTGCCGGTGCCAATTTTCATTTCCTGCAGTGATAGCCATTGTTTTGATGAGTGGCCTACAACTGGCAGCATGATGCCAGAACGTCACAATAGTATAAACATGGTCGCTCCACTTTCAACATGCGACAAAGAGAAACACCATAGGTCTTTCATTCGTTTATTCAGTATTTAAGTGGGACGAAACGTATCTAAATTCATCGATGAATGAAAGTTCGGAATGGTGATTGGCCTATTTCACTTTGAAAGTAATGACGCCTGGATTAGAAGTTCTTAAATTGCGTTATTTCCGTATCGCCGGCTTCCCTCGACCAGGCAGATAGCGTGTTGTGACGGCAGAGGTTTTTAGAGCAATCACTCGTAAAGCGATGATTTTTCGAGAGGTACCGAATTTTCCAAGCGTAAAAATACTCCTATTTTATGTCAAGAGGACTATGTATGAAATATTAACAAGTAAGAACCATTAATATTCAATAAATCACGAGATAAAAGTTTTTAAGGCTTAAGGCTTTCACTTGACTCACCCTCGTATATTTTTCATTCTACTCTATATGCACGTTTTGCGCAATGTAATAAAAGTTTCTCATTAAATTAAACTTTTAAAGTCACTTCAAAACGTATTCAATGCAGGAATTTGGCATGGAAGTTGAGTACTAGCGGTATAGTGTTTCTTTTAATATCACATTAAGTGAACGTATTAAGGCGGAATAATGTTCGGAACTTCTTTGTTGCTTATGAAAAACCATCTTCCATCTTACTCATTTGGTTAACTTAAATTTCCTTATATTTAATTTGAATTTTTTTAAATCATAGGATTTACGAAAATGGATTGTGGAACGGTCTGTCAATTATTTCTTGGTGATAAAAATTATTAAATTCACGCCCTTTGTTTTATACTGTTTTTGTCAAAATTCTTAGCTCTTACATCGATATCATTAAGACCATTAATATTTAGTTGTATTTGGTAAAAAATCCATATTGAAAGAACTTGATATTGCAAATTTCTGTACTTCCAGTGTTGTCATTAAGATGTCAACGTTTTAAGTGAGTTTAATAAAGATCTTAATTTAGATGTGAAATGGAAACGGGTACGAATAGGAGATCGCTCTTTTTATCCAATTTACTCTCCTATGGGGAGTTCTTCTAAAAATTTACGTTTGAGGACATAGAAAAATAAAATTTTTTATAATTTTTCTCTCTCAGTAAATTCGCCGGCGTTCTGCAATATTTCAAATTTCCTTATATTGGGAAGGATAACTTATCAGCCTTACTTGTAAAGAAGGTTTCCGTCCTCCCAAATTCTCTCCTCGAACCGAGCCTGATAAAACCGTGAATTAGAACGTAAGATTAGCCACATGACGAGAAAATATTTCTTCAGATCGTTGACGGTGATTAATGATGACTTATGTATTGATGTGATATTTCTTAGTAAGTATTTTTCTTTTGAAGGCTGTTGAGAATATGGAACCTTCAGCATACCAAAGATGATACATTTGTGTCCTTATTGCATGGTGTAGATAGGCATATATGTATGTAAGTATACGTGAAATATGTAATCATATTTACAAGTTAGTGAATATTTATGCATAAAGGTCTACATGCTCTAATTCCTGACATACGTGTAAGTTTTCTTCCGGACCCTTGCTTGTTATTTTGTAGATGTAAATGTAAACTCAACTTGCTTATTTACCTTCTCATTTTTTGTTGAGCATGACCATACGTTTACACGTACTATTGCATATATATCAAGGTAGCTAACTATTATGGCATAAAAAGGACACGGACAACGGAGGGAAACTAGAAAAATAATATTAGTATGAAATCATAGAGCTAAGGTATCAAACGAGCAACAGTTTTAAAATTAAGTCAAGAGAAACCTTCCACCTCTTCCAAGTCTTACATTACGAATATTTTATGTAGACTCCCGTGACCCTCCGCAGAAGTTTGCGAAAATGCCCTTTCGACAGGATATCTCTCAAAGGAGAATTTTCTTCACCACTCCCACCGCATGCACGTAATGTAAAGAAGGAATTGTTTTTTTTTTAACATTTGAAACGACCTGAGCGCTCAACTCTCGGGTGCACGTGGTCCAGTGGGTGTGGCGGGGAGGGGGCCCGCGATGGGCCACCTGTGGTCGAATCCCATCGCTCCCACGGTAGAGAGAGAGAGCCTCGCCTCCCCCGTCGCCCTTGTCCCCGGTCGATCCGTCGGGGACAATTAACACGGCGGCGCCCGCCTCGCCGTGCGTGAGGAGGATTACGGGGTCGCCCTGGTGTAATTTATTTTTCTCGCGGAATTAATATTTTCCGGGGACACGTTCTATTAAAATTTGTTCTCGCGCAATGCATAATCATTCGGCCATTGTCTCGCCAGCAGGTAAAACGCCCTCAATGATGCACCCTCTCTTTGGGCCGGCCCTGGTTTCCTCCGCCTCCCCTTTTGATGCCCTTCGTCTAGTTTTTCCTGCCCTTCAAGTCAGTCAGCCATTTCTTTCTTCGGCTCCATCCCCTCCGCCTCTCCTCCGCGTCACCCGTCCTCTCCCTCTTGACCTCTCCCCTTTCCGGCACCTCGTTCCCCCTCAGATCCTCCTTCATCGCCTCCCCCACCTCCCCTTCGCCCCTCCCCACCTTTACCCCAATCTAATACACGCCTGACTGGGAAATGTCCCAGAAGAGAACTAATTAACTCTCAACTCTCGAATGCCTACGGAAATTTTCAAAAGTGGTGAGCTGTCAGTTTGAACGCAGGCGGTAGATGGCAGGTGAAGGAGGTGGGGGAGGGACCCGGGGATGAGAGGGGTTGAAGGGGTGCGGGCGGGGGTAAAGTGTAAGGGAAAAGGGGGGTGAGAGAGGAGGGCGTTGCTGGCTGGAATGGGAAGGGGGTGGATGCTTGAGGGTGAAGTAAGGGGGTGGTGGGGTCGCAGGGCGTTCTCCAGGGTTGGAGAGTGAAGGGTGGGGGGTCGGTAGGAAGTTATGGTTCCTTCAGGGTTGTTTTAAAGGGGAAGGATTAAGGGAGGAAATTACGGGTTTTTCACCGAACCGAGAACCATGAAACCGTTTTTACGCCCTTGTTTATTCACTTGTTTCCCTAACTGGAGCATGAAGGGTTTTCAAGTACAGTTGGCTGCGAGAGACGGAATGCTTCCTCTTCCATCCCTCCTTCTCCTTCCTCCCCCCCGCCCACCCACTTCCCCTCCCCCCTCCTCCCCATCTCCAGCAACTCGATCCCATTGCGCCGGATTTATGTTGCTCCGTTCAAATCACAAGTGCACGTGTGTGTGTGTGTGCATAAAAGGGGGAAGTAGTTGTTCTTGCAGTTTCTTTCCGCCCCCCCCCTCCCCCATCCATCACCCCACAGACTCACAGTCGTTCCCAACCTATCGTTTGCCTCCGGAGACTTAATTAAAATTGTCGCGGCCTATAAAGTTTAGAAGTTATTAAGTGCTGCGCCGCTTACCTCGTCCCCAATCCTCCCTCCCCGCCCCCCGTCTCCACTCCCCACTTCAGGGACTGCTCCAAAAAGTCGCCACGCTCCAGCTCACTTTAACGGCTGCCAAGGATGGAGAAGCGAACAACATTTTCTCAGACAAGTAATAATTAACCCTGGCGCAAAACATCGGATAAACTGGTGTACTAATAAACTTCTTAAGAGCTGGAAAGTCACTGAATGGGCTGCACCTGATAAAAAGTCATTTTAAATACCCCTGCACGTGATCGGGGAATAAAGATGTTGGCAACATTGCTGATATGATATTGAACAAAAATGCATTTGTCAATTGCATCGAAATCAGGCGAGAAGAAAAAATTGTATCTCTATCTCATCTCGTGTAGACTTACACATCGTAGTTTCTCCTTAGAGCCATCATCCCAATACTTATATGTGGTGAGTGTGGCTGTAGAATGAATGAAAGAGTCCATTTGCGATCGATATCAGTTAGTTTTCAGCGAATGTGCCGTCTTTGAACAAGGAATTATTGAACAAGGAATCAGTTACGAGGAGTCACTCTTAGGAGAGTTTTTGATCGAGGGCCAACAAAATAATGGACGTTTCTTTCGGGCCCTTGGCATAGGGTCTGTGAGGAACATTTTTACATTTTTCATTTGATGTAGTGACATCTCTTTTCGTGTTTCTTTTGTTCATATTATTGCGATGGAATATTCTGAGCGAAGAAAACATTCAAAGGGGGTGGGAAGTTTTTGGAATATGGAAAATAATTTCTCAATCATTACGGCCAACGAAAAACTTGACGCTCGTAAACTGGTCGTATCCAAAATGATCCAAATGTGTTACAGCAGCTCCAGACTTTTTGATGTCTCTGAAAAGATTATCAGAGAGAGAAATCCGCTTATCTATTCTGTGGATTTTTTATGCCTGCGATACGACTTGCACTTTAAAAATGAATTGTGATAGTGTTCGATCTATTATCTAAATATATTTAATTCAAAAACGATCTTTATCCAAATGAATGAATATACTATATACGTGTATGTATGATATATATATATATATATATATATATATATATATATATATATATATATATATATATATATATATATATATATATATGCGGGTCGCGGTGGTCTAGTGGGTAGAGCGTTGGACTACTGACCGGAGGGTCCCGGGTTCGATTCCCGGGCAAGGCACTTTGGGCACCTGCAGCTCCACCCAAGCTAGTTGATTTTTCGGATACCAGATCTTCCTGGGGAACCATAACCGGCACAGGGAAAGGAACTGGCCCCCCTACCCTGATGTGTGAATATTCACACGCCGTCGGGCTTGGTACATGGGTGAGCTCTACCATCACCTACTAAACCGACCTTCGGGTTGATTACTGTGTTTATGGTTTATATATATATATATAAATATATATGAAAATATATATGCATATATATGAAATCCTATGGAGGCAGGAAAAATGGATGAAAGGCGTATTGAGCGGTAGTGGAATGTTGAAGAGGGTAATAGAGGGGAGAATGTTGGGCAAGCGAGGTAAGGGTAGGAACAGGATAGGGATGTTGGACGGGATGAAGGGAGGAAAGAAGTACACCGAGATGAAGAGGGACCTGATATAGATTAGTTTGCTAGGTGGGGAGTCACAAAATGTTTATTTGATAGTTGTGTCCATCCAAAAATTAGAGATTACCTAAATAATATATATATATATATATATCATACATACACGATATATTATATATATATATATATATATATATATATATATATGCGGGTCGCGGTGGTCTAGTGGGTAGAGCGTTGGACTACTGACCGGAGGGTCCCGGGTTCGATTCCCGGGCAAGGCACTTTGGGCACCTGCAGCTCCACCCAAGCTAGTTGATTTTTCGGGTACCAGATCTTCCTGGGGAACCATAACCGGCACAGGGAAAGGAACTGGCCCCCCTACCCTGATGTGTGAATATTCACACGCCGTCGGGCTTGGTACATGGGTGAGCTCTACCATCACCTACTAAACCGACCTTCGGGTTGATTACTGTGTTTATGGTTTATATATATATATATATATATATATATATATATATATATATATATATATATATGTATATGTATATATATGAAATCCTATGGAGGCAGGAAAAATGGATGAAAGGCGTATTGAGCGGTAGTGGAATGTTGAAGAGGGTAATAGAGGGGAGAATGTTGGGCAAGCGAGGTAAGGGTAGGAACAGGATAGGGATGTTGGACGGGATGAAGGGAGGAAAGAAGTACACCGAGATGAAGAGGGACCTGATATAGATTAGTTTGCTAGGTGGGGAGTCACAAAATGTTTATTTGATAGTTGTGTCCATCCAAAAATTAGAGATTACCTAAATAATATATATATATATCATACATACACGATATATTATATATATATATATATATATATATATATATATATATATATATATATATATAACTTTTGGACGGCACAATAGAACACAGAATAAAACAGATAACACGTAAAAGGACACTCACACTGTAGATGATTTAAGCTTTCGGCCTACTCCGAGGCCTTCTTCAGGTCAGACTGAGAGGTCTTGAGGTAAGAGTGCCTGGGGAGGGGAGGGGGGCGGAAGGTTTAGGGACTGTTGGGAAGGAAATTAAAGATGGCGGTTAAGGGTGGGAATTTTAAAGGATCGGAAATATAGGATGCATGCGGATTCGCGAGTTCTCACCTCTATGTTGGTGGCTGAATCGGGTAGGGATTCTAGAACTGTTAGGGAAAAGCATTCGTCAAATGATAGGTTGTGTGAACTTGCGTGTAAAGGGATAGGAAGAGAAAAGAGTGAAGCAGAAAACATGAGTAGCGGTGATTGTTCATTCGGATGGATAAGGGGGTAATGCATTCGCCTATGTAGAATGAGGTGCATTGTTTGCACGACAAAAGATAGATTATATTTTTTGAGAGGCAATTAGCGTGGGAACGGGGTGAAGGGACAATGAGGGGATGTGGGGAGAGGGGAGCAGATCTGATTAGCAGACATGTTTTACATCGGGGGCGATTACAGGTAGAGGAAATATGTGGAAATATTTCAGGGCGGGGTGTCAAAGGGTTGGTGGATCTCAGAAGATTTCTGAGATTGGCTGGTCGTTTGTAAGCGACAGAGGGGCATTGGTCGCGTAATTGTCATGTAATATAGGATAAAGTTCTTTGAGAATGGTTTTCAGTTTGTGGGATCCGGGGAAATAGGTTGTGCAAAGGTTGAGTTCAGCGTCAGATGTGGGGTTGTTATTCTGTGGTGTGTGTGGTCGGGTGGAGCGGTAGATTTTATCCTGTAGGAGCTTTTCTGGGTAACCGCGTTTGTGGAGTGCATGGTATAGATTGTGGAGGTATTTGTTGAGGGTAGCTGTGGTGTTGCAAATCCGATGTCCGCGGATAGAGATAGAGTTGGGAATTGAGCGTTTGGTATGAGAAGGATGACTACTAGTATACTATAGTGTAAATATTGTTGATGATTAGTGGCTTTGATGTGTACTGAAGTGGTGAATTTGTTATTGTGAATTGAGATGTCTGTGTCAAGAAAGGTGATGGTGGAGTCTGAAATGGAAGAAGTGAATTTAACAGTGAAAGAAGAATTTAAGACCGATAAGAAATTGTCAAGGGAATCAGAGCCGTGTGTCCAGAGCATAAAAATGTCGTCAATGTAGCGGACCCAGAAAAGAGGTTGGAAGGGTTGCTGTGAAAGGAAATTCTCTTCAAGTTGGCCCATGAAGAGATTGGCGTACGATGGCGCCATCCTCGTTCCCATCGCTGTGCCTTTCGTTTGGAGATAAAAACAGTTTTGGAAAGAGAATGCATTTTTGGTCAGGACGACAGTGGCGAGATTGAGGAGAAATTCGGTCGAGGGGCACTGGGGTGGGGGGCGTAGAGAAAGATAGTGTCGGAGGGAGGATAGGCCTTCTGCATGGGGAATAGAAGTATAGAGGGAGGTGACGTCGATGGTGGCCATAAGCAGGTTGGAGGTGGAGGGAATGGAGACAGAGTTTAAACGGTGGAGGAAGTGATACGTGTCTTTCGTGAAGGAGGGCAATGAGAGTACGATAGGTTGTAGGTGGTAATCAAGGAATGCGGAGATTCTTTCGGTGGGAGAGTTGAAACTAGAAACTATAGGGCGACAGGGGATGTTGGGTTTGTGTATTTTTGGGAGGAGATAAAACTGGGGTGTTCTGGGGTTTGGGGGCGAGAGTAGGGATATGTCTTGGGAGGTGAGGCCTTCTTCTGGTCCAAATTGGAGGAGAAGAGACCGAATTTTCTTTTGGAAGGTTGGAGTAGGGTTGTCGGTGAGAGTGGTAGAGTCGGAGAGTTGAGGTGACTGAGGGCTTTGGAAATATAGTCTTGGGTGTTTTAAATTACGACTGAGGAGCCTTTATCGGCGGTAGTGACCACGATGTTGGGATTGGCCTGTAGGGTTTTAAGGGCAAGACGTTCGTTTGTGGAAAGGTTATTTCTTGGTTTTAGAGATTGTGTGAAGGATTTATTAGAGACTTTTTGGAGAAGGAGGCGTATGAATATTTCCACGGGATGATTACTAGGTAGGGGTTTTGGCTCATGAGTTGAGGCCGGGCGGAATTTGTTGAGTGCGGGATTGGTTTTAATTTGACTCGAAGAGTTACTTTGCGATTTGCAAAATGCGCGCCAACGAAGGTTTCGGCAGAAATTGAGTGTGTCGGTGAGTAGATTGATTTGGCTGATTTTTGGTGTGGGAGAGAAGGATAGGCCTTTATAATATATATATATATATATATATATATATATATATATATTTACAGAAATATATATTAATTATACATATGTATATATAATGAATGCATAAACAATAACTTTTTAAATTATTTATTTGTAGCACATTGTTTAGGAATTATTTAAATACATTTGATTTTGTATATATTGCTCTGACTTCATCGGAAACCAACCAGTAGAGGGCTCCGATAAGTCTTGTTGCAGTAAGTTTTGACGAGCCTTTTCTTAACATCCTTACTCAACGTCCTTGTCATCAATTCCCTCCTCCTTGTGAAAGCTTCTTTGCCTAACGTAATTTTTCTCTTTCTGTCACTACTACTTTGACTGTTTTGGTCCAAACACTTCCGAGATACCTAAATTTCTCCTCCTGCTCTAGTTTATGCCCTCCTATGTTAACGCTTACCTTAGCTTTCCTCTTTCACGAAAACCATATAACCTTTTTTAATTTGAATGTATCCTCATTCCCTCATTATACCACTGACCTTTCAAAGCACTCAACAGAGTTGGCAACCAATCGGATGAATGATGAACTAAAACTTGATCATTTGCAAAGCTCATTTAATGCATCCAAATATTAGTGAGCTGGATCTGAGGAGAAGTGAGGGCATTCAATTTGTTAGATATCTAAAATTATGAGTCACTTTATTCTCACTAGAAGCATTAATTAAAGCAGATCATCAGATCCAGTCCAAATGTCAACAAAAAAACTCGACTAAGAAAAAAAAACTTTTTACATTTCAGCGTTGGTCGCAATTATATTCACTTATAAATTAGTGAATCGTTTTATATGAATACTTATATCTTACGTTCTTAACTTAAGCTTTATTAACCGTGAAAGGCACAAACAGCATTACTGATAATCTTTCGCGAAGGAGCTTTGGACGTTGTCTTGCATCCGTAGTGGAATCACTTCCATCTTATAACAGGAATTGAAACTTCGATTTTTAATCCACTGTTACAAAAATATCAGTTTTTCATCCTTAATCCCAATCTGAATGGAAACCAAAAGAACTAAAAGCGGAAAACTAGTTTAGTTAATAATATCAATAAAGAAATTTATCTAACAAACGATTTAACATGATTTTTCACATATTTAGTCAAATTTAACTGTAAATATTTCGACATCACTTTTTCACGTGTATAACGTACCAATATTTGTCTTAATTTAAAATGTTATTTTTTTTCACTTTGTATGTCTTTGTTCGTGTAAGGTGCTTAATGATTAAACAAGATAAAGTTTGTAATAACAGAAAGTTCGAAGGAAAAAATTAAGCAATTCCGTTCTTGCTCAATGTTTTATATGCTGGTCGGCATTACTTTATAAAATACAGAAAACCGTGAGGAAATCCTTCGGTTCTGAAATAAGTTTCGTCGATACAGATCCGTCGAACATTGACGCTCCAAGGGGGTTGAAGCGCTGTTCTGAATCATACAAATAATTCAGTGGAGATAGAGCAAATATCGTGCAGGACAGCGAGACCTAACAAGACACTCGAGAACTGCGAGCGAGGGCTCTTGTGGCGCTTTTTTTATCATTCATCCCAATGGATGGAATGTGCATATAAAGTGCTCTTTATACTCCCTTAACGGTGGCTCGAATTCACTTTGAGGCCACTTCTTTTTCTTTCGTCATTTGTTCCCAAAAGTGCACCCTGGCACACACTTCCACCCGAACGTAAGTTCATCTCCTCCCCACTGACCGTTCGTTCTTTTCCCTCGTGACCCACATCCAGGCGTGCCCTCGCCGGGACTAGACCCGCCCCGGACGAAGCCGATCTAATGCTATGGATATTTGATGCAGTGCCGTTAGCCCTTTTCGGCCGCATTGCTAACCGTCGTCGGCCAGGGGTCGCTTCCTCCTTCCCCCCGAACGTCAGTCCGCCTGTGCCTCGACCCGTTAAATTTAATGGGATAGCACGAGAAGAATCGGAATCCTAAGAAGTGCCCGCAGTAATTACTCATGAGCCATTGAACAGAGGGGAACTGGTTCACTTGAGTTGAGGACATCAATAATTGCTGTGAAATATAGCTTTGCTACTCAAAATTTATGCGATGAAAAGAATGTTTTCACCCGTAAGATATCATTGAACGATGGAGATGGACGACGTGGAGGACAAAGAATAATGATTCATAGGTTTACCAATTGTTACCTAAATTTTAAGTCATAATCTTAGTTCGAAAACAACAACAATGGAGATGATAAAAAATATTTAAAAATATATCTTATCTCAGTGGTCATTACTGATCCGCTGTTGGTTTTGATCGGATAAAAAACAATTTATTTACAGTGTTTTTATCGATTACTTCTAATAATTATTAATTGATTTTTAATAAAACATATTTCTACCACTTAAATTTGAGCAAATTGTACGTTCAGAAAGTCATCTGCACGGTATCTTTCTGTAACGCCAAGAAATCATTATTTTAATAAAATTGTCGATGTTTTCGATGCGAGAGGAAAACAGTTGGCTCTAGTTGAAACGTTGAAGTACATTTCCAATTCCGATGGAATAAGTGTTGTTGAATATAGAAAGAACACTCCTGGAAGCATTTCAACTAACGTTTGTTTACATTTCTTCTTTCAAAAACCAGCATCAAGGATTACCTTGGTCATTTGCAAAGAATAATCAGACAGTGTTTATATTTTTACCAGTTTGACGGCGTTTATTCAAATTTCGATTATTTCTCAGTTGAATGAAATATTTCATGCATGGATCGTCTTCTCATCTGTAAATCCGTTTGTCAAGTCGGTTTAAAATCGATGATTATGGAAAAGAGCTAGAAAGTATTTGCTGCTACCTTAGTTATTTCTCGGGTCACTTTTCGTTTTTCGGGGTTTTTCTCTTTCTTGATCTCTACGGGAGGAGAAGACCTAGGGATTTAAAGGAAGCGGGCGTATTGTCATTTGAAATAAATTATTTTACAAATCCCATGGATGTTTATTCAGGGTTACCTGTTAGATGTGATTAGCCTTCCCTGTAGTTGTTTCAAAGCTTATGGCAACTGGGTGCAACTGTGAAGCGAAAGTTAAAAAAAATGCTAACCTTCAAAAAGTTAAAAGACTCATGAATAAATGTCTTACTTTTCGCCGGAACGTGCGATAGAAAGTCGTAGGTTCTCTTGAATACAGTTGGAAGACGCAGACATTTAATATCGCAGACAAATTCATATCCATGATATATTTCTGTACATAACAGCTTTTTAATTTAGTACTTACTTCAAAGTATTTCTTAAAAAAAAAACAAAAAAAAGTGTATGTAGGGATGATTTTCATTTGTTTAAGTGCCGAATGCGGTGTTTTTTCTAAATCTCCATGTAATTCTCTTGTAATAACGAACAAGCGGAAGGACGTTGATTATTAAAACAATCATGCAAGAAAATGAAATATTTTGGTCCTATTTTTACACCAAATTCACTGGAGTGGTGCATAGCAATATGAACCTTATCTGCTCCTGTGGCAATTTTAATTAAATTAAACTGCCGTTTTCAAGATAGCGCTTGAGGTCTCTCAACAGCCATTCTTTTATTTGTGGAAATTAATTGAGATTCTCCAGTAAAAGGAATTTATTTTTTATAAAATGCATGAAAATTAGTCCTGTGAAGCCATCCGACTTGTCCCGATGCATTTTTAAAAAACTTTTAACTTCGATTTCATATTCTTCATTTGCTAATGATGCACACAAAATGTTCACTAATTATGATATAAAAAAAGAAACAAATTATGTAATAATTCGCTCGAAATCAAGTACCTCGTATTTACGGGAACTTACCCAACTTTTGACGAGATGAGTGTGAAAATGAGCGATACCTTTGGTTTCGGGTCTCTTCTCGTGCATTCCATCGCGTGTTCTCCCCAGTATTCATCATCGGTCGTGACAGACGTAATCCGCGCTTGCACAATATTAGACCGACACGAAGGAGCCATGCCTCTGCATCCTCTGTTAGATGTGGCATTAGGTAATAGAAGGAGAAACCTCAGGTCGCAGGCATCACGCTGGTAAGGTGCGTTTGACTGGTTCAAGAGAAGTAGTAGTGTTAACATTTGAAGGACTCTTTCTCGGTGTATGCCCGAAGAGGAAAGGAAATGAGGTAAAATGTAGATCCAGTTATTCTGGTGAACCTGGTGTAAATACCAGCTTTCCGCTATAAATTTGGAGACATTTGGAAACAAAAATTATTGGGATATTGTCACACAATCTTCCCCAAAGATAACCCTCTTTCCAAAGAAGGATGGATTATTATTTTCGTGAGCGTGTTTGCGTAATGTATTGTCAAATCAACCAAAATATCGGAGTTCTTATGACGTCAACAAATTTCAAGTCAAAGGAAGAGAAAATCCATGGGTGGGATAATTGCAAAGTTGTAAAATAATGAAGAAGATCAATCCAATGATCCAAAAAACCAATGCGGTTTACAGGCACTTAGGCAATTACGGTTAGTAATTGCCTAAGAAAGTTTCTCTAAGATTTATAAGATTTCTATTCGAATCATCTTTTTCCTTAAACCGATGATTTTCAGAATTTCTGGGATCGCGATCCTGTAATTTCTTTTTATATTAAGCCAGATGTAATATGAATCAGTCATATTGAAATAAAATTCGACGAATGGACCATAAATCAACGGGATGATTTAGGGTTGAAATAGTGAAAATGTTTTTTTATTTTAAATATTCGGTGATCCCTTGTTGAAATAGTCTTCGGGAAGTCGTGAAGGGATAGATGGAGTAGGTCGGCATGATCCGGGGGGATTGAATGCGTCAGGATCCTTCACTAGCGTCGAGAAGGTATTGAAGATGCGTTGTCCCCGGCGGGCGTCCGAGCTCAAAGTTACCCATCACATCGTCTCTCGCCGCTCCCTGGAATTCCGGCGGCAGTTCCCTTCATAATAAACGATACGCGAGAGACCCTGTGCAATGGTCCGAACATGAATTAGGGTGCTCAGCGAGTTCAGAATCTGAGGGGTATTTCATTGAGAACGCAGGTGAGAGGTGGAGCGTAGACTCTCAAGAAACAATTATTAAACATAATACAAATCCTATCCTACTTTCGTTATTGCTTGCTCACTCAGCTCAATTTAGAAGGTCATCTTGCCCAAAAATTTAGTAAGCCTTAATGTTTTTCGTTTACTTTTCTTGTCGGTTGAACATTTTCGTTGTCTTTTGAACATGTCGTTCATTTTCTTAGATATTTTGACGACATTTTGAAAAAAAAATTCCTTGGGCAATTAAACCTATTAGTAACTATAAATTCAATTTATTACTTTATAAATTTTATCTCAACTGGGAAAATAAATTTCTCCGCGTATTTTGACTAATTGGCTTATAAGTGACTGATCTAAGTCATGGAATGTCACCAGTAGCCACAAAAAAAAGCATAAAATGGGTGGAAATAAGGAATATAAAATCATTTTTGAGCGCATGACTCAATTTCAGTTGTATTGTTCTGAGCCAATATGCATGCGAAAAAAAAACTAGGATTCCTCTTCGATATTACTAGTGGGAACCATTTGAATGTTCATTTATCCCCAAGGCTCAAAGAGATATTCCAGTATTTTTAATTGTCTCGATATTAACAGCTACCTCATCCCTGATTAAAATACTTAATTCAAAATTACTAGCCTAACTAGAAATCCGCTTTACTGCGATGGCGTGTTTTTCATAAATTACCGGTCCAATTCGATTAAACCATTAAAACCACAACTCACAAACGACTCGAGGTCAACGTTCGCGCGTGCGAAAATGTTCGGCCCCGTCTACTGCGCGGCAGCGGGCCCCTTGTAATCGCGGCATCCATGTCGAATGTGACCAGCGATACATTTAACGGTTTATGATTCCACTCGCGTGAATTTTTCGTCGTAAATTCGCGCGAAGCCTTGTTGATTTTTCCTGTCGCCGGAACAGTCGATTCTCTCTCTTCATTTCGTTACACTAGGGCTTCTAGGCCAACGCTCGCCAATTTCGCAAGGCGAGAAGGCGCAAAAGTGGACTGGGAGTCTGCAGCGGAATGTGTGTGTTTGCACTGGATAGGATTAATTCGCGCTAAATGGAGCGGAAACCTAAAATCAATATGCACTCTTCTGTTTCGCTCCTAGCAGCGGGAAGCTGTGCAATTCCGTTTGTAGTTATTCGCATCCCGTGGAAGTTTTACTTGCACTGGGGCCATGAAAATTGAATCCTTTGGTGAATCGATGCATGTGGACTTTGTTGATTTGGCTTTCCTGGCTAATGCTCGGGCAAAGTTTTTGTGACGCATACCTTTTGAACGATCCTGCTATAATAAAGTTCTCTAATTTAAATTTTATTTGCTTCCCGAAAATAAATTAGGATTTTTTACGCTAGAAACGTAGTTCAACTGAAAATATTCCCATAACTTTACTTAATCAATTTGCCCAACAAAATACTCGCGTAATCCAAGCATAAAGATGAAACTCTTAAATAGGGGGAGAACTGGTGGGTAAATCAAATATTTTTCGCAAGACTGAGTTATTACCGAGGAAAATATAATATCCTCAAAATATTTTTTTAGTGATTTATATATTTTTTTTCAGTCAGTTATAACTCAGAAATATCTGCTGTGTTCCTATAATCTTTTTTTTTATGAAATCGTGGTGTCCGATGCTTTGAGAATACCTGGGTGAGTCAATAGAAAGTCTTAAAACTACGCTAAAACATCGGAACATCATGTTAGTGCCCATTTTTGTTTCCCATAGTGACAGCCATGGTTTGATGCATAATCTACATATGGCAAGATGGTACCAGAATACAACAATACGTTTCAACAGTTGAGAAAAACATGGCCCTTGCACTTTTAACGTACATCCCAGAGAAACAGCGACCTTTAGACCAGAGGCTTTTAGAGCAGTGCAAGCAATGGTTCCTCCAGAGATATTTTTGAGCTTTCGAAGCGCTTAAATTCATCTATTTTATGAGAGAAGTACATATGAAAATGGTATGAGTGAGAACCCTTTGTACTCAAGATATTATAAGATAAAAATATTTAAGTTTTGAGGTATACATATGACTCACCCTCGTGTATAAAAAACTTGTCAACAAGTCAAAACGTGTCTTTGCATTTTGAAGCATATACCATTACTTAAAGACTGAAGTGAAATACATACATCTAAAGAGCTAATACTGTTC
This sequence comes from Hetaerina titia, assembly GCA_037158775.1. Lineage (NCBI taxonomy): Eukaryota > Metazoa > Arthropoda > Insecta > Odonata > Calopterygidae > Hetaerina > Hetaerina titia. The sequence continues at coordinate 8,472,488 of CM073778.1, read as the reverse complement.
TTCGTGAGACTAGAACCACTGACAATATGTGTATAAACTGAGATAGCCGGGCATATTTGAGAAGTTGTGATTTATTTTACTTAAATCAAGGAAGATATTTCCATCTGTCCTTGGATATTGTAATTTTTATCGTTCGCATTCGTCATTGACACATTTTATGTGTGGCTGTGATTTCTTGCGCTTTCTGGACTTGTTGAATGTGGATCAAATTGTTTATTTATTGAATTCCTGCAAATATAGTATCAGGTAAATAGTCATCAGACGATGAATTATCATAAGCAAGGACTCAAAAATTAGCGGAGGGAATGTTCTCTTGTGAATGTTCTCAAAGATGAGATATCAGTTTAGTTTAAATCAATTTAATGGGAAGTGAATGATTTTATACGGCACTAGTTAGGTGTTTGTACACCCCTGCATTACCGTTATCATTTTAAGTTTCTGGAAGAGTATTTCCCGCATTTCTCTATGAATTGACGAGCACTCACCTAAAACGACGTCTGGGCAAAATTTTCTTTTGTGCTGAATGAAGTCCGAAACTGTTAACTCAACTCATTACTTGGTAATTAAACTCATTACTTAATCCGTAATTAGTATACATTTATTCGTGAAAAAGTTTGCACCCAAAGTGTTTTCTTTTATTTAATGATGCTAACACACAAATTAACTCATGGAAAAAAATGCAATTTTGTGAATTAGTTTGCTGTCTCATAGAATACTTAAATTGCTAAATCTAATGTCCTAGACTTGTTTAAAAATAGAAGAAAAATGTATCACTCTTTCACGTCAATAAATAGTTACTAAGATATATTATTAAATATGTGCATTATTTTAGCAGGATTTGCATTAGGTAGGTATCGAAGGAACAAATATTACTAATCGAGAAATAAATAAATCGCTGATAACAATTATGTACCAGTCATCTATAAAAATTACAGTTTATATTTGATAATTCTTTTTATCGGGTATTTTAAACAAGGATGAACTGAACCAAGCGATTTGCTTGAAAATAATAATTTATTGAACAGGAATTAAAGTTGGAATGTTTAATGTTCTTAAAAATATTTTCCTGATAAATTTTAATTCCTTTTTTGGATTTTATCTTTTTATATAGCATTTTCCTTAATGTTAAATTATTTGTTTACATTATACAAATGTAAACTAACATTGTTTCACCAAATGCATGATTCAAATGAAATTGTGCCATACAATGATTCCACTCCCAAAAGAATTCGGTCCATTTATTTCATTAATATAATGGATACAGTTAGAGCATATAATACGGAAAATACGGGTGTTTTGTATATATAAAAGATATTTCATCAACGGAAGTTCATATTAAGTGATCCGTATCCAATGTAAAAAATTGAAAATGTCATTTATTATTATTCGATTGCATCAGGAATTTAAAAATTCTTTGTAACCAATGGCTACAGTAAAAAAGGTGAAACATTAAGGTACACTGAGAAAAAGAAAACAAATCTATATTTTACACTGTATTGCCAACAAATAAACTGTATTGGATTTACTTCTGAGAAAAATTAGAAACAATTGAACGCTAAAATTCTGCTGTGAAATATCCGGATTATCTCCCATTGAGTTGAATGTGAACATTGTTTCCATTCTGCAATGAATCCAAGGTGTTTAAGGTATTCATAAATTTTTGTTTTAGTAGTATTCTAAGGGAAATAATTTAAACTGTTATAGCAAAACTAAAATAAAATTAATGCCAGTATTATTGTTTAGGCAAGCTAAAATACACTAAGAAAATAAAAATCGCGAATTCTACGATGCACTTCCAGAACGGCATCCAATATTTCTCTTTCGACCTTAGATTTTTACCTTGCAAAATTTTGCTAATTTAAAAAAAAACCATAGAAATAGTAATCAACCCGAATGTCGGTTTGGTAGGTGATGGTAGAGTTCACCCATTATTAACCCCGACGGCGTGTGAAATTCACACATCAAGGTAGGGGTCCAGTTTCTTTCCCTATGCCGGTTATGGTTTCCCAGGTCTGGTACCCGAAAAATCATAGCTTGGGTGGAGCTGCAGGTGCCCCGAATTACTTGTCCGGAAATCAAACCCGGGCGATCAAACTACGATCAGTAGTCCAACACTTTCTCCCTGCACTACCTCGTCCCAATTCTAATAATGAATTAAACTTTTTTCCAGCTCTTTTTGAAAATCATTGAATACTTTTAGGACGTATATGGTTGGGAGTTTGTTTAAATTTTAAGCTTGTGAAATAACTATATAACGTGATTTTTACCATTAAATCTGATAATATATCTATTTAATGATTATTTTATTGTTTTTTTATCTTTCTCGTGCACAATGTGACTTATATTCCACTAAGAATCCAATGCGTAGGATTATCACGTTCTACTGTGACATTTCACATGCTTTTGTTTTCTGAAATTATTCTCGACACATTTTTGACCAAGTAATTGCGGTGTACAAGCACAATTCACCAGTCAAATTTGAATGTAGATCAACTATTCTAAATGAAAAATCTTATAAACCCATTCTGCATTAAATAAAGCATTTGGTAAATAGCTAATATTTGGGAACATTTAAGAGATAACTAAGCAGAATTCAACTGTATACCTACGCAGCCATTCAACTGTTTATTTATTATCAACATATTAATGTACAAATATAAAAAAGAGTACTTGGTAATGACGTTTAAACATCAAAGCATTTGTCGCACTGATAAGTACATTGTGAAATATATTAACTTTCGTAAATAACATACACATTATCAAAGTCAAAGATTATACAATAAATTTTGAAATCTATTTATAATATATGCAATCAATTATAAATGCGGCTTCAGAAAATATACTACTTTTACAGATTGAGTCAAACGTTTTGTAGGCTTAACGTATCATTTTCCTGACTCAACAGTGCTTTTCACAGCAGCTTTCAACAGTCCTCAGAATGCGATTTCAAAATGTTCACCCTGGAATCATTAAATGCATTCACACTTCTAAAATCATTCTGGATATTATGATTTTTTCGAAGATCTAAAACCGCTCTAAGACCAACCTGAATGGAAACATTTCGGCAGCTTCATTTGCATGAGGAGGAGTAGATTCCAAATAGGCTAGCGATCAGAAATGTCCACATGGGAAATGGAAGATTGCGACGGTGCTTTATTTTTAACGCTCTCGTGGAGGGGCTTTCAGTGCGGAACAAGGGAAGGAAAGATATATATTTTATTTTGGCGTCTCACCCTTTCGAGAGGCCGCAGTTCAGTTCGCCTTGGCGAGATTTCAGCGTTTGGGTCACGGGGTGAAAAGAGCTAAGTGTTTCCTCCCTTTTCGCCAGTGGGAGAGTGAGCGCGGGGGGTGGGTCGGAGGGGAACACTCGGTTGGGGTGGAAAAGGAAAGTGAAAGATGGGTGGGAGTATTAATGACACAAGCGGAGGGAATTTATGGGCCCTTAATCAGTTTGCAGTTGGCTTCGTGTACTTGTGTCAACGGCGAAAAGGGGATTCGGTACTAAATTAATCTCCGACTTAGTCTAGCTAATCGCTAGGCTTTAAGTGAGGTTCGATAACTAGAGAGGCTATATATCTATTTATCGGTGGGGTATTAAACTAATTATCACAATCGAGCGTCATATTTCTTCCAGTTAACATTCCCTCGAGGTGGTTTTTACCAGTTACTTCCGTTTTCTCTGCAAATAGATGACGTAGACAAATCAGCAAAACCGCTGCAACCGCAAGAATATTTGCTTCGTACAATTAAAAGTTTTCACAGTGTAAAAATAATTCTCCTTTTGGCATTGCGAAGTGCGTTATCTCTCAGTTAAAAGTTACTGTTGCGGCATCTCTCGCTTTAATTTGCTCCGTTGTTGGAAAGATAATAATAATTTGGCCCGTTCGATAAGAATCGAGTAATTTATGGTATCAGTTTTTTCGGGATACCTCATTTTAAAACCCCCAATTGAATATCGTTATTTTTTTACAAAATATGGGTGACATGCCCTTCCTTTCCGTCGTTCTCCCTGTTCCCACTTTATCTTTTGTTGATAAATTTATCTAATATTTTCCTAATCAGTTTCTCGTGTAGATATTTCCCAATTTGTTGGACGTTGTGTAAATATCCAAGGATAGCATCCAGTTTACCTCTTTTCTCGTCATAAATTGGGCAATAAAGGTCTTCTGTGTATTGCCGTGTTCTCCTCCATCATGCGTCCCCTCCTTTTTTCCCTATTTCTTGAGGTATGATCTAAACTCCCCGTGTCCTGTTAAAATTTGCGTAATTTGTTTGTAAGTTTTAAAGTTGATCATCATTATTTCCTACTCGCAAGGTAGGAATTGTCTGCTTGTTTTCTCCTTTTATAATGTTTCCCATTCCAGTTCCCATTTCTCCAGGACGCTCTTATAACCTTCCCGTTCCTGCTCCATTTCTCAGTTGGAGACAAAGTTACATCTCTTAGAGTAGTCTTTTCCATCTGCCTCATCTGTGGCTTGATTGTTCGGGAAGATAGCGGATAACATCTATTTACCAGAAACCCTAACGCTGAAACTTTGGAAAAAATGATGTTGTGTAACCTTAAACAGTGACTCATCGCCATCCATTTATAGGTAAAAAGATGCGTTTCTTTGGCAGCGGTTTATATCGTCTTAGTGTGACAATCACCTTTTCTTTTAATCTGGCGATTTTGTTTTTCGACGCATACAGTATATTTTCCCGGGCACGTCCCACCCATCCATCGCGTCGATAATCCCCTCCACCATTCTCTATATTTGAGTATTCTCCTCCTCATTTCTGTTGAAATTTCCTCTCGGCTCGAGATTCTTCTCAAAATACGTGTTTCATTTCAACCTCATTTCTGTCTCTTCCCTTGGTCCAATGCACTAAACTATTCTCTGAAACGTCTTGCTTTCCGATGGTGCTCCCTGGTCTTCTCTATATTTTCCCGTACCATTTCTACCTCGACTGCTCATCTCTTCCTCGTTTCCCTTTACTTCCTCATTTCTCAGTCGATCTACGTAGCACGACTCTCGCCAATCGAAACCTCGTCTCTGGCCCCTTGAACCCATACTCCCCTCCCCCTTTGTCTTCGTCCATGCCTCTGTGGTATGCGTCAAAATAGGAATGAATTACGGATTTTAAATTAGTTACTTGCATTTTATTGGAACATATTCATACCACATTTGGCGTTTCGCTTAATTATCTAGATTACACCAAGCTGTATCATTCTGGGGTCGCGGTAGTCCAGTGGGTAGAGCATTGGACTACTAACCGGAGGGTCCCGGGTTCGATTCCCGGGCAAGGCACTCTGGGCATCTGCAGCTCCACCCAAGCTAGTTGATTTTTCGGGTACCAGATCTTCCTGGGAAACCATAACCGGCACAGGGAAAGGAACTGGTGTGTGAATATTCACACGCCGTCGGGCTTGGTACATGGGTGAGCTCTACCATCACCTACTAAACCGACCTTCGGGTTGATTACTGTGTTTATGGTATCATTCTGGTGATCACTACTTCATCACGTTGATACTTTTGTGGTATGGTTTTTTCGCCATAACGGAAATATATTTTTGTCTTCAATTTGGAATGTTTTGTGAAATGTTTTTACTCTTCTGTCATAGTTTTATTATCATATAACATGATATATGCGCTATACATATTATGTTAATACACTGTATAACATACGCATATATAGCTTAGGCCTAGGTATATAGCATATGCTTTATAGCATTTGAACATACGCTATCTTAATTGAATGAAGTACCATCTCAGTTCATATTTCAATGCTCTGAACTAGTGGTAACATACTCGGGAGTATTGACAGAAAACCATCCCATAAATATTTCGGTAAATTCATTATTTGTGTTTAATACTCACAATTACCGAGTTGCCGTGGTGTATTATAATAAAAAATTTACTTAATCAAGTAATTGTTTCAGCATTGGCTTTAATCAATTACACATAATTATATCTTTCAGCTAATTTTGATTTTCGTGTGATTTAATTTACTCTTTTCTTTATCTTAGCTATTCGGCTGAGCATATTTTCGTGCGCCGATTTTACTCTGAATTTTACATTGTATTTCAGAAGCGAAATTGATTCATTCTAAGAAATAATCCCAGATGGGAGTAGAAGACAGCTGTGTTGTTAGGGGAAATAGATTACGGCCATGGTGAACCCCATTACTGGTCTGGCACCATAAAATATTGGTCGAAATAAAAAATATTAAGCGTCATGGCACGATCGATAGGCATTATTTTAAAAGTTGTTAGTGAAATCCTTTGACCACTGTTTCATCCAAAAATCCACGACTGTTCATTAAGGAAGGAGACCAACTGAGTTCAAGAACTCGACGCAGGTCGACTTCTTGAACTTTGGATATGTTCACGGATGGAAAATATATGGGGGAGGGGGGCGTTCGTAAAATATATAAGGTGGTGGATGTGTTCGGATGTTCCGCGAGCGGGCTCGCCACAAACACTCTGGGAGTGCAAAAAATATGAATACCCACACGCCGCCATTGATAGTTTGACCCCGGAGGGATGATGCATTTTGCGTTTTCCATCAGCCGCTGTCGAGTGCGGGTGACCGCGCCGCCATTGCAACTTGATTGACTGCATTGTCTAGCCCCTCGCGCCGAATTAATATATATTGAGGTGCTTCGCCGACCTTCAGCACCGAAGGTCAAACTTTGCCATTCAGGACTCCCATTAAGTGGTGTGCCTGCATTGCTCGGCGCCCCGCTGCTCTTGTAATTACGTCGGTGTTCATTGCGACCTTAGTTCCCACTTAAACATAAAGATTAAGATATTTCGAGACTAAAGTTCTCCGAATAATCTTGCTGTGCCCGGAAGAAACATGACGGGCAAAGAGTATGCGACGACCAATGACGGAGGGGTTTGATTTTGAAAGAGATGAGGAAGTTTTAACGCCGTGATAGTACCCTGCTTGTTTGTCGAGTGCAAAAAAGTGATTGTTGGTGATTAAGAATTGCGCACAATATATTTTAAACACTTAGTTACAAAGAGGATAATAAAATCCCCTGGTAGCTCCCCTGTTTTCCGTCCTCTTTAAATTGTCTTATTTACTTGTCTTAAGGTTTTCCTAGCGGGTTTTCCTTGCGGCTTTCTTCTATTATGTTTGTAACCAATGCATAGTGCCTCGGGTTGAGTAAAATCCATCTGCGTGTAGTTCTTTTTTGCCGTTGAATCATCCATATTACCCTTTCCTATTCTTCTCTCCTCGTTCTTCATTTTGTTAGTCTATTTAATCTTCCGAATCCTCCTCCAGGACCATGTTTCAAATGCCTCTATTCTTCGCCAGTCCACTTTTCCAGAATTACATGTCTCGAATCCGTAGAGGAACATGCTCCAAACGAACATTCTGACGGACTGCCTCCATTCCTTAACCGAAGGTTCTTTAAACATACTTGTGGTTTTCTTCATGAACGCTCTATTAGCGTAAAGTATTCTTCTCTTGATTTCAGTCGAACCTCTCCCATTCCAAGCCGTGCTGCTGACCAAGTAGTTAAATGTTTCCAATTACTCTGGTTTTACTTCCCGGATATCTCTATTCAGCTTCTCTCTTCCACATGGGGGATTTTAGTTTCCTTATTGTTTATGTTAATATTATGTTATATTCCCGAATAACATGGTTCATAAGATTCAGACTTGCTTCCCGGTTGTGCGAGCCTGAACAGGCTAATTACTTCGTCATTCACCTTTGACGCCGTTAATGCCCAATTCTTGTTCTTCTTTTGTTGCCTCTTCTAGCTATAAGTTGTGTGTGGCGACAGGATACACCCTCGTCTAACTTATTTGCCTCTTTTGGTTTCTATTTTTTCTCCATTTTTCATGTGGGTGGCTTTTACCTGACTCTCATTGAGGGGATGAACTTCTATTCCGTCGTTGTTATCCATTCCATCGGTTTTTTTTTATGTCTACCATTTCTTTTTTAATGTAGCCATCTTCATGTGGTTTGGGCCCTTGGTAGTCTTTTTCAATGCATTCCTTCCATCTCCTCCCAATACCTTCATTGGTATCTTTCCTCCATTATTATCTTTCCATTAGCATCTCGGACGTTGTGGAATTTTATTTTTCTTTCTACAAGTTATCTCTTCAATAGTTTATAAGCTATTTCTCCAAGTCCCTTCTTTAAGTTGACATGGATTGTTTGGCGCCATGTTTATGCCCATACTTCCTCAGCCTTCTAGCATTACCGTATGACTTGATCACGGTACTTACTGTAAAGGGGTTTCTCAGTTTTATTTATTGGGTTCTTGTGTCTTCTTCTTGACTCAATGAGGTATATTAGTTGAGCCAATATCCATGGTCGCTTGGATTTTTCCTCAACACTCTTGAGGTTTTCATCTGCTACTTTGCTTATTGCATTCTCCATTTTCTTTTAACATCATTCTCCGCCAGTCTCATTTATTCCTTCGATTTTTCTACCCATCTTCGCGGCGTAATTTTCTCTTGCCTACGTGAAATGGTTGAAAGCTAGTGAAAATAAAACAAAGTCTTAAATGTTTTCAAGCATAAGAAGTATAATAGAATTAAGCAAATTAAAATTAGCGACGAGAAAGTAGTTCACTCCAGAGATTTTGAGTAATTATGTGCATATAAAATATTAGTGAAAAATTTGATGGAGAGAGCTGTCTTGCGTGTGGTGGAAAATGTATCATTGAAGCAAAATGATAAGTTTAGATTGTGGACTTTTGAGATTTGGTTGTTGAGGAAGTTAGAAAAGATGGAATAGAGGTTAAGAAAACAATCGAAGAGGCACTATGCATGGTGGGAAGGAGAAAATTGTTGGGAGAAATCCAAAGAAGGTATGAAAGGTAGTGGGAGAGCATTTTGTTTGGAAGGGGAGAAAAGGGAGGAGAGAACGCGACGCAAGGGAGATGGAAGGAGGAGAACAGGTATCTTGGAGGAAGGGAGATGGAGTTAAAGGTTTGATTTTAGAGTATGGTGTCAGGTCCTCTTGCTAGGCGAAGAAAAGTAATACTGCGGTGTTATCCGTAATCTAACCTACACGTTGACTACCAATTATGCGTACTAATATTAATTGAATGCTCTATCGAATGCTGCAGTGAAAATGTACCTTTCCATAAAAAAGCCATTCCGCTCCTTGCCCCTGTTGTCCCGTCTTACCACACAAATGCATTATTTCACTATGTTCATTCCTCTCGGAATCATACCACTATTGTCCGATTTAATATCTCTCTTTGTTTTCAAGATAATAATCAATTGTATTTAAATGCTACATGCGGTATGGCGAATAAATTAAAACAGCATTTCGACAGAGGTGTTAAAAATAACTGACGTAGGTCGCTATCAATATAGACCCTTCTTCATGGACGAACTAAATAATGCTTCTTATGGTTCAATTTGGGAAAGTAATTCTGGTCCACATTTGAAACTGATAGTTACGGTTACATCATTAATGGCTCCTCTTTGTCTATTTTTGATGGACATGTTAATTGGACTTATGCACTCAATGGCATGTCATGAGACCCTTGCTTTTCGTATTTATCCCATGACTTCTCGCCAAGCACCTCGTAGGAACGGAAGGCTAGGCGACCCACACTCTCTGAGGCGCCGCTTCCCAATCAAGGGTTCTTCCCTGCCTGCAGCGCCTTCCCTAGGGGGTGATGGAGAAAGGAAGCCATGTCTCTAGGAGATGAAGAGAAAGGACGCGTTGAAATTTGGGATTTGATGTGAGAATCAGAGAGGGAGCAGAGAATTGGGGATGGAGAGAAGGGTTTTGGGGAGGGAACAAACATTTGGGGGAAATCCAAATGAAGGCCCTCGGAGGAAATGAAAAATGAAGCAACGATCTCTCTACCCCTCCCCCCTCAATCCACCTCCACCCTCTTTCCGCTGAGCCTCCCCCTCCTCCCTTCCCGTCCTCTCAACATTTCCCAAATCTATCCCTTTCAAGAAAAACCCTTTGCTTCGAAAAACATTTTTTTAAAAAGTCTCTCCTCTCGTAAAATGGTCGGGGATTGATTTATTCGCTAATTACTTTCGAAGCGTTATTTGAAACGAAATGAGATGCAACTTTCGTGTGGGCGAGGGTGTGCGCATGCGCGCGGGGGAAATGAGGAGGAGCGTGTTTGAGTGATTGTGGAGGGAAGGTGTCGTAATGCGAGAAGGCGGGGACGCTGAAAAAATGGAGCGGCCTCTCTAAAGAAATACATTTTCAAATCCGAATGGAACTTGTATTCTTCTGAGTTGCAGATTAGTATGTTCTTCGCCTTAAATAATATCGTGACATTCACGATTAGATTTCTCTCGACAAATTACGTTCAATGTGTACGTACACACGAATCGGTAATTAAGATTCGTGCAGTAACATTAACGATCGGAGGATTGGTTAATATACGAGGGTAATTTGAAAACATATCTGAAAGCACTAAAAATAAACGGCTCACCGCAGTGAAACTTTTTCAATGTAGTCTCTGCATGAGCACTAATGAACTTGCTCCACCGCTGTTCTATTGTGATGGGGTATAGTTTGCATTTTGTTCGTTTTGAATATAGTTTTGTTCCCTTTTACGGGTGGTGACCTTAACACCCCTGCCACACACCCTTGCGGCGGCTTGCGGGGTATTACGTATATGTAGATGTCTTTTTTCCATCTCGAAAATTAAATTCTTTCTGGCCTGCAAATTACCCGTTAACTTCGGCTGTTTGTTCCAATTTTGAAGAGAATCTCCATCCACCGAGGAAAATCTGAGCTTTGGAAAAAGATGAAAATCTGATGGAGCCGAATCAAGCAAATAAGGCGGGTGTGGCAACAGTCCTTATCTTAGTTCACGTATTTTTGCCATCACAAGGGCACTTGTGCGTAGGCGATCCCTGTCTTGATGAAAGATGACTTTCTTCCTTGCCAAACCTGGTCTTTTTTCGCGTATCTTTTGCTCAAATTGGTCCAGAAGGCTAGCGTAGTGTTGTCCAATAATGTTTTGACCAATGGTAAGATAATTTATCAACACAATCCCTTTTGCATCCCAGGAAACTGAAGCCAGCACCTTCCCTGTCTTTGCTTTCTTGCGTGGTGATGAATCAACGTGTTCCCACTTATTTGGCCGCTGTTTTGTCTCTGGGATATAGTAGTGAGCCCAAGTTTCATCTATAAAAGGACGCAGAAAATCTTGTTGGTTGCTCTTGAAACAGTTCCAACATTGTTCAGAAATTTCTATTTTGATGCGTCTGTGATCCTACGTTAAGAATAACAGCACCCATTTTGCAGATAAATTTCTCATATACACTTCCACTATTAAAATGTGAAATGCACGCTGAGAGGACATCCCTATAGCTTCAGCGATTTTTCGTACATTAAGTCGGTGATCCTTCATGACCATTTAATATACCTAACAATTGTTTATTTTTCAAAGTAGTTGTACAATTCAACAGTAATAAATATAACATATGTATATAACAGATTTATAAAAGTGATAGTACAATAACGCACTTTGCTCATTTTGTTCTGATAGTTGCCATGAATATCCTTTGCTTTCATAGCTTAATTTACGAATATTTGATAGCTGCCTGAATCTCAATTGTTTCCATGTCCACAAATCACTACACGGGAACAACATCAGAGAGCCGTCCGTACTACAGATCTCTTACCGCTTTACGTCTTTACTAATAAAGAATTACCTTTTACTTTGCGAAAAACACTGCGCTAGCGTTGACATCTGTTGGTGATACCGAGAACCTTTTAAACTACCCGTGTATATTTGAGACCAGGATAGTAGAATTAAAAACCTTTATGTTTTTCACGCTACAGTCCAACTTAACAGATCATGCTTTCGATAACATGTGAAACCATAACTTAGCTGTGGGTGTAATAATATTTGAAAATTCAATGAGAAAATGCAAAGTTAATTTGTTGTACTATTATCGTTGGCATTGGAATTTTCATGAATTAACGCCTGACATGGAATGCTACATTCGACACAGGTGAAATGGTTCAGGGTTAAAAAAAAACAAATAATTACCCATAGCTATGGAAACTTTTGCTACCAGCGTCGGAAATTGGTACTGTGGCATTGTTAAAAAATTATACATGAAAAAAGGCTCCACTTTATTCTTATATTTTCATATCCACCGAATGTATTCCTTCGAATAAAACCAAATACACCCATGCTGCATTTCTCGAATATTCCATGACATAATATTTCGGTTATCTTTGAATAGATTGCTCTCACAATCTAGAAAAAAGAAACAGGATTTTGTTGATTGGCTAAAATATGAAATTAATATACATGTTATTATAATATCATTTCCTTTATTGATTTTCTGAAGCTAATATCTAAAGGGGAACATGGATTGATGAGGACTGATATTGCAAAATTATTTTCAATAATATTCAGTAATACAGACAGCAACCTATTTCGACGAAGCCAGATTTTGAATTGAGAAAACAAAGGCGAATTAAATTATCGAAAACGCAAACCGTAAATTTGAAATAAATAAGATACATTCTTAAAGTATGTAATTTAAAATTTTAGAGAAATATCCGGTATAAATAAAATTACGGACGCTGACCAGAAAAAACTTACGTTTTGTCATAGGTTGGCGGCGGGGGAGGGGCTAGAGCCAACAGCCAGCGTCTTGGTGTCTACACGTCCGTACACTCAATACGCACCCTGCTGTGTTAGTGTGCAGACTGTGGTTCTTCTATACTTTGCTGACATTGCGAAATGTTGAAATATGCTGCAATGGTAAATCCCATGAGTTTTAAAGTTCGATCTGTGATCAGGTTTCTATTGGCAAAAAAACTACAAGCCAATTGAAATTCAAAGGCAACTGAAGTGAAGTGAAGGTGGAGTGAGTCAGTGGTGCATTCAGTTTAAGACTAGCCAAATCACCAATGTTAACGACGAGGACTGCAGTGGTTTGGATTGTGACAGATGAATTGACAGAGAAAATCAACGAAAAAATCCTGAAAATCGCCGATTTACGATTACGGATCTCTCGCTAGACGTGGATTGCAAACACAGTGCTTTGACAGTGACGCAGAATTGCATGCTGGTGTGTAAGTAAATGGTTCAAGTGTAAGACGGCAGATTTCTTCAGAGACGGAATTGAAAAGCTGGTGTGTCATTTTGATGAATGCCTCTATTTAAATGGCGACTAAGTAGAAATATAGTTTAAAAATATGCCTTTTAAAGATAGATAAAAAAATTGTCTGGTCGCTAGACTCATATTTCATTTCACAACGTCAGTTACTTTCAAGGCAATATTCGTATTAATCGAAGTGCACAATTACAAAATGAAATGATCGATACGTCGTCAATAATTAAAGTTAAAGAGATTATATAGAGTGTAAAAAATTATTATGTGAGAGTGTAAAAAATATGAAAAATTATTTCGCCATAAAAGGAAAACGTTTGGGGAAAAATTTTGACTGTTTAATTAGGATTAAACAATGAAAAGTACAGCCCGCGCCCTTTGAGAGTAGGCAACATATGGAGAGACGGAGCGTAATGAAGTGAATGGCCGGTGGTTGGGACTGGCGGGGTTGGGAAGTGGAATCAAGGGAGTGAGGGCACGCGAAGGAGGAATAAGTCTAATTTCCCCGAACAAGCCGGGTCCGGGACCGTAATTACAATGGTGGGTCGCGCGGAGGGGGAGTAGGGTGGCGGGGGGCACAGCGCGCGCCTCAACGACTCAATGGCTGGCGATGACATTCCCTCGACTGTTGAAAGGCTCGGTTGAAGCCTTTGCCGCCTCGCAGTGACTGGCACCACCGCTCAACTCTCATCACCACACCGATATCAATGAGCGACTCTTTTATCCCCCCCCCACCCTCCGGAGGTTAATATTCGCTCACGCTCGAAATGATGAGATACTAAAAGCGACGATCTCCTAGTCGGAAGGCCCTCTCCTCTCGGTGCTCAAAGCCGCGGGCGTCGAAATGCCTCCAAGCCGGTGAGAATTTTCCATCGGGGCGCGCAGAGGGATGGGACGGGAAGGGTGGACATCCCTCGGAAAGAGAGCATTTGAAGGCACCGACTTGACTGTGAGAAAAGATCGTGGAGTAGATATAAACGACGTGCGATGCGAGGACTTTTTCAAACCAAAGTCAGACACAAATGCTCTACATAGGCCCTGTGCACTCCATCTATGAAATCTGACAATATATTCTTGTATTTCCTTGTACCTGATGATGCCGCAAGTCGGTGAAACGTGGTGTGCCTTAAAATGAACCCTGTAGAAAATTACAAACTCCTTTTATGTGGGCAGAAAACCATATATATAAAAAAATATATGTATATAACTTTTGGACGGCTCAAAGAACACAGAATGAAGCACATAACACGTAAAAGAACACTCACATTGATGATTATTTGAGCTTTCGGCCTACTCCGAGGCCTTCTTCAGGTTAGACCAGTGTTCCATTGTGCCGTCCAAAAGTTATATTGCTTATATATATATATATATATATATATATATATATATATATATATATATATATATATATATATATATAAGAACATATATATATAATTATATATATATAATTATATATATATATAATTTTCGCACATAGAAATAGACATATAAGGAAAGGGGATAGGAGAACACATAAAAGATCAACACAGGAAAGGTGGGGAAGGCGATTTTGAGCAGATCACAAATGTAAAAATATTTCCTTATCCGGGATTTGAACCACGGACCTTCCACTTTCTGGGCGGATGCTCTACCAGTTGAGCTTATAAGGAATCCTGATTTACATTGAGATCTGCAATCTTATAAACCGCCAAAGTGCTCCGATAGATGTTTCCCGAGATATAAATATATATATATATATATATACATACATATATATATATATATATATATATATATATATATATATATATATATATATATATATATATATATATATATCTATATATATATATATATACAACATCATAAAGGATAGGAACAGTGTGTTTCATGGCACGCATAACCAGAAGAAGAGACGAGCCACATCGCCCTCTTGTGTTCGTCCTTTATACATGTGTTCCTTTTCCATTTCCTTATCTCTATATCTATGTGAATGAATTAATATATATATATATATATTCATTCATTCACATAGATATAGAGATAAGGAAATGGAAAAGGAACACATGTATAAAGGACGAACACAAGAGGGCGATGTGGCTCGTCTCTTCTTCTGGTTATGAGTGCCATGAAACACACTGTTCCTATCCTTTATGATGTTGTATGCTTGCTAACCTACTGTCCATTCTCCTCTTGTGTTTGTCTATTTCTCCTTTGGTGGGTGTAACAGCTCCCCAACGCCATCTCCTGGGCGATGAATCGGAGCACTTTGGCGCTTTATAACATCGCAGATTTCAGTGTAAAGTGCAATTTCTCGAAAGCTCAAGTGGTTAGAGCATCCGCCCGGCAAGTGGAGAGATCCGGTGTCAATTCGAGGAAAATATTTTGCTCAAATCCGCCTTCCCCACCTCTCTTGTGTTTGTCCTTAAGGTGTGTTCCTTTCCCATTTCCTTATCTCTATTTCTATGTGAATGAATATTTGTTCACCGTACGGCGGTATTTTGTGTTTGAATGTACACACACACACATATATATATATATATATATATATATATATATATATATATATATATATATATATATATATATATATATATATATATATATGTATATATCATTAATATCCTTGAGAAGACGCGTCTGCCACGCCTGGAAGGCACGCTGAAACCTTGACGGGAAGATCTTTCTGGAACGTTATAGTATGCTTTTGGATGTTTATCACGGTCTACCAATACATTATTTTCAGCTCTCCTTCGGAAGAAGTTCTGTAAAAATCCTAAATATTCATAATACTTAATAAACTGAATTGTATACTTCAATCACAACATTAGTGAAGTGTATCGTATATCAGCTGAGGATGAATATGTGCAACAATTTCATCTATCTTTACCGACGAGATATCGCCATGCGTAGTTATTTGCTCGGAGGTGACTATGGTTTTTTTACGTAGCGTTTTGTGAAATATCGGCCCACCCTTGAATATAATATTAATTAAAAATTTCATGCGTCTAATTTCTTTCATTTTTTCTTTAATATATGTTTGATATATCTTTAAGATCTCTAAAAGTGCCGTAAAATTATAGTCAGAACCACCCTTTTTAAGGAAGAGAGTGAGCTGGGAACGCCACTATCCGCGTGAATATTAGAGAAAGGAGTTCGATTTCGGAAAATGAAGTTCGCTTACTGGTGGTTGTCTCGACCGCAAAATGGTGGTCACTCACTTTACATGACAAGTAGCACAAAATAATTCACCGCATCACTATTATTCGAAAAGTACAAGGAAAAGAACGCGAATTACGGCGCCTACTCACACTTTTTGGCGCCGGGTAGCGACCGTGGGAATTTCCGGCGGTTTGGGGGCTGAGTTGTGGGAGATCTCAACGGGCGGCGGTGTCCCATTTAGGGGTTGCCCGCGGAGGGTTTCGTATGGAGGGGGTAGGAGGTGACGAGGGATGCGGAATCGGTGGGTGAGGGAGGAGGGGGGTAGTATTTCCGCCCCGGACGGATTTAAAGGGAGCGCAAGAGGTGGTCGACATCGGAAGACTCCCTCCTTTGAAATGTAGCTTCCAACTCGGATGTTCGCCCGGAGCGGCGAATAATTAATGACCCTTCGTAATGATCTAAATAGTTTTTGATATTTCAGTCTTACCCTAGCGATGATTGATTGGATCTCGGGATAGATTCGGGGTCAACAGACAACGGGTGGAGAGGGGAACGCTTTGGAAAAAATACACGCTCCCACACTTAATTGATCTGCGCGAAGTTCAGTCTTCCGCAAGTATTTGGTCGTCAAAATATTTTAAAGAAAGCTGATCTGATCCCTTTGTGTAGCCGTAAGAAAATGTAGTTTATTAATCCTTAAAAGTAAATATTGGATGGTCCCTGGTAATTATCAAATGCCACTTAATCTGTGACATAAAACTTTTTTCGTAGTCTCGTCTCCCCTGCACCATTCCCTTCATTTATTTTAATATCTCCACAAATTTCAGGCAAGCTCTTTTCCTTTTTTTACTCTTGTCCACTTACAGAAGCTTCCTCCCCTATCACAGTCTTAAAATGTCTGTATCTATACATTTATATCCATCTTTTGCAAATATTCAGCCTTTTTGAAATTCACCCATAAAAATCTTCGCTGCCTAATACTGTTCCAAATTTCGCCTTTATAGTCCGTTTTTTTTCAGTCTTCTCTCTGCCGTCATCTCCAAAAGAGACACTGTCCTCATATTATTGCCTTATAAACCAAGTGTCGTTATCATTCAGCACTATTTTCCATATTGAAAGATTTACTATTCTAATGCTCGCGAGTTCGATTCTCAATAAAAAGAAAGATAAACAATAAATTTGGGGGAACTAAAACAGGCAGAACAGTCCTCCTATTTCGGAAAAGTTTAAGACAAAAATATCTAAAAAAAGTGATATTATTAAGTCCATCGAAAGAAAATTAAAGGAATGGAAAGGAAAACACTCGATCAAGTTCTAGGAAATCGGGAGGAAAAGAGACGGCTGTTGGGAGGGATTCAAAAGGCAGGAAAACTGGACGTGGGGGAAACTGACAGCGGCAATGGGACGCTGAAGATGGCAATAGAGGGTTAATACGACGGGACAGTAAGTTATGGTGTGTAGTTGCGGGGTCAATCGACAATCAACCAAACCGATAAAATTACTTCTCGAAGTAATAACTTTGCGAGATCGTCATCAAGTCCATTCTTTTTGAAATTTCTTCTTTCGTCTACTCTATCGTTCTCATAATGTCTCTGATTCTCTCCCGTTTTTGTATATAACGATTCTAATCAGAGAGAACAGATTCACATTCAGAGGTTTTTCTTTTTTATTTAATATGTTATCTATAATTCATATTTTTACTTGGAGATTTCATTCTTATTTTGATTTCTGGCGATCAATTTTATGGTATAATACTGCAGCATAATACAAACTAATGGAACTCTCTTGACTATCTGGCATTCATTTATTTCGTTGATCGTCTGCGGTCAGAAGTGAATTAAAAAATTCCCTACCCAACTTTGTTTCCAAGTCAATTATCTAATATGTCATCCATTGCATATTGCTGAATAGAACTGGTGATAATCTATGACCCTGAATTACTGCCCGTCATTGACTGTTCATCCTAATTCTCTCTCTCTCTCTCTCAATTCCTTTTTCCCACCTGATTTTTGTATGCATAAGTTTAGATTAATTCGTTCATCCCTCCCGTCAAATCCCTAAAATCAAATATAATAGTAAACCTCCAGTGAATTCTACTTATCCCAACTCTCAATCTACTCGGAGTTCTGCAGGGCCCACTGCTTTCATTTGCATCTTCAGCTCAACGTACGTAAAATGAAAATTACCGAGGAAGTCCACGAAAGAAAAAATTCTGATTTTATTCTTCATTTATTTCTATTAATATCGCCATTACTGCAATGCTCACATATTCCGCCAGCCCTCCCAAAACGAAACTGGTCTCTGCCTGGATAGATGTTTGTCCTGTAATGTAATTTTCACTGAAAATTCCACCAAGCTTTGCAGCATGAAATTAAAATGTGAGTTTTCCGGACGGGCGGTGTTGCATTCCCAACTCGCTACCAATGAACTCATTTCCTACAATGATCATAAAGGTTTTTTTTAGCAAAGACTAAGATGATCCAAATTGAATACTAATTTAGCTTTTGAAAATGTTCTCAAACTATTCTAGAAGCAAGGGATTTATTTTGTTAGGTGGAAATACCACAAATTTACGCGCATCCAGAAAACTATTTCGGGTACAACTTTGTTTCATTCCTCATTCGTAAAACGAACAAATAATGCAAGCCTGAGAAATCAAACGATTGCAGTTTAAGAAACATGACCATGTTTTTGCCGAAGATGCCGTATTTCCGTTAAACCATCATAAAATGTTCATTTGAATGAATTGCTGAAATAACGGAAACGTCAACTTCTCTTTTCTAATATGTGAACCATTTTCCAGGAAAAACAAAAAGAATGAACAACATTTTTTTTATTTTTCCTACCTATGTAAAAATATAATGGTTTTCTATATTTTTTGTAAATCACATAGTTAAAATATTTTTTAAACATGTTATCCTTCACTTAAATTACGAGTCAGGTACGAGGTTGATAATTTCGATACAAACTTGTTTATCGGGGATGTCTGGCAAAATTGGTTTCAGGAAAACACTGCGTGCTTAATCCAGCTGCCTTTTATAACTATTTTTAAATGTTTTAAAATTGAAACGAGTCTTTTAGATATTTAAGCCCTATCTCTTGTATAACCTATGAGTATCTCGAGAGGCGTGCACACTATAAACATTTAAGAACATTAATATACGTTCAATGGAATGCGTCAATATAAGAGAAAATAAAAAAAAACTCAAAAAATTAACATTTCTCTGTCAGCCATTTTACAGTTAAAGGTTATGAGGAGAGTTATTAATTATGTAATGAGAAAAGAGAACTGTGTATTTTGCATAATTTTTAACTTTTAATTCATGCAAATTTACCTCGTTGGAATATTTTGCACAATAACAACTGGGAAAACGAGTTTGCATAGTTACCACAAATTTTAAAGCCGCATGCCCAATTCAACTAAATCAAAATTTTCCATCGTAAATGCTCCATTTGAACAGGCGATTTGCATTTAAAACGAATACTAATGTGTTTAAAGAGCGTAAGTTATGGGAAATGACGTTATGTATTAATTTTACTGTTTGAAAATTCAGCCACGGTGGCGTGACATAGCCATTCGCCGTAAAATTTGATTGCTTCGTCTTTGAAATAAATGAAACAAATTCTCAATACCCACGGTAATGAACCTGTAAAATAGAGCAAGTACTAATTTCATATTCAATTTACTTGAAATGGGGACCTAGCTTGCTAAAAAATACGTTCGGGGGAATTACGATCATGCGATTCTTTAGTTTAAATAAAATCTCGGATATTATTGGTCAGAAACTGAGATAAGTCAGATTATAAGCGCATTCAACGCACATGGGAAATGTTTTTGGTCCTCTTTTATTTCTTCTTTACGTAATCGATATTAACTCCATGGTCAATAGTAAGACACATTTATTTGGCGAAAATGCAGTGATTTGCCGGAATATCCCTAAACCTGGGTATTTAGTGGCTTCAGCAGATGACCTAAACGCTATACAACGCTGGTGCGATACTTGGTAATTAGAATTAGACTTAAAAAAGTTCGTAGTGATGGTGAGTCAACTTCAGAGTTGAATTCAGAAGCCACAAATACGTGTGAATTCATAATGAATAAGAAATTAATACAATTCCACAAAGAAAACAATTTCATCGCTGATAAATAATATTTTTTAGTCGGTGGAATCGCAAGTAATTATTTTACTTGTTCGATTTGACAGCTTCATATGAGAATTCCATGCTAAAAAAATTTACCAAATGTCACTTCACTAATTAAATTGAACACAGGTGATGTGTCCACTTACGTTAATCATTATAGATTAGATATCTGGTATACAGATTAAATCTCTTGCATAAATTAGATGGAGGTATTTTTGCCGATGATGTAATGTTAAAAAGTCCCATCGCATTATGGAAAGAGAGACCATTTCAATAAATAAAATTAGAGGGATTAAATATAGAGCAGATAGATATAAGATGTAATTAGGGATCAGAATAACGTTGTCCGACCACGCCTGGGGAGCAGGGGGAAGTATATAGGGTGAAAAGTTGTCTGGTGCGTAAACACCCCCTGCCACACACCCCAGCGGTGGCTTATCCGGCACCGTGCTGTAATAATAATACAAACATACTGGCAGCAATATGACTTGGCAGTCAATGAAGATAAGTCTTACACATTTTAATATAACGTGACGTGTTGATGGAAGCATACTTTTTATTCCTATAATTGCGACGTTTTACCACTTGCGCTAAGTGAACGGGGGTTTTCAATTCTACGAGAGAGATATGATTGGAAAATCACGCTTCGATCCCTCGTGGAGAGGTCATCCCCTCAGAATTTGCGGCTGGCTGTGCTTTCTGCACATCTCATTGGCCCGAAATGTCGATTGCAGTGCGTCAGGCCCAAAATGTCAAGCCAACTGCCATTAGCATATGACCTGACCCTCATCCTCTCTTTGCCAGCAAATGGACGGAAAATTCACCAAAACCCCACGGCATTAGGGGAGGGGCCCGAGTGCAAGAAGGGAGCGTTCCGGCGGCGATCGCATTGATTGGCAGAGCGGCGCCACGGAGCGCCGGCCGGCCGAATATGCACAGCGGGAAACGCCGGTGCCTTTTTTTTATTATTCGTGAAGTTGCACGTCACTTCGAGGGAGCTATTCTTTCAACTCCCTTTTTTCTTACACATTCGCTTTTGTTCCGTCATCGCACGCGTGCTTATTTCATAAAACGACAGATGGCGGTCGCGTATTAATGCAAAGAAATTTCCCGGAGACGCCTCGACTTTGTCCGAACGATTCTCTTTGATGCAAATGGACATTTTGCCACTTTTTGTGCAACTTAAGATTTTTATATGATGACCCATGCTCAGTACCTAATCTCGACAAAGCCCGCAAGGGGTGAGGGTCATTATCTAGCAGATAGAAAATGATTTTTGACGTTTAACCTCCATAGATATAAGTTATTTCTGGAAAATTAGGTGAAGTGATAGTTATTACATGAAAGGGAACACTCTTCATTATTTTACCTAATTTTTATTATTTACAGTCAGAAGATATCATCCATGGCTTTATTAATTTATATCTCTCATACTGCAAGGTTTAGCAGTAATGCTTATTATTTCTTAAAATTTTAAGATGAGTATATTCTTTGTAGCATAAACCAAACGTTTAAACACTTTTCCCTCGTAACATTTAGATGCCACCGATATCTCTGCCACGGACAGATACGAGTAGTAAGGATGGTATCATTCAGTCAATGATATATTTAAACATGTACCGCATTATGTTACACCCGTCTGCAGTAAAATATAACATGTGAGGTGGTAAATAAATGTAAATACACGCGGTATTGAGGCTTTCTCGACATGGGTGGAGCAAAATACATCCATCTTCATGATATATCAACACTTTCAAACATAATATGTTCGCACTTCTTTCGCTGCAATTTCATCATGCTAAAAGTTTTTTCTGTATTTATTGAAATTTTCTCCAAAAGAGGAAAAAGTATTTTAATTTTTCGGTTTATGTGTTCCTTTCAATCATATAAAACATTTTTTTTTATATGAAACGCGTCTCCAGCACAAGTTTACGGTCTCGGCATTTTATTGTTTACAAGAAACACCATCGTCCGGTCTGAATGACAAAAATCAACCTAGCAGTTTTCCTCTTCTTGGACTAACCCTATTGGAACCAAGACAGGTTCAATTAAAGTATATAGATTATTATAATGCCTCTTAATAATAATTAAGAATACCTCTTTGATGAATGTCACTCGCTGGACTATGATTCTCTTTTCACCAAAATATTTTTCCCAGTGATTTCCGCAGATAATTTGCCGGACCCTGTTCCAGATCCAGTCCTAGCGTTGGACTGACCTTCGGTAGTGTTGACGTCGTCCAGCGCGAAGAACGCACGCAGAATGGGACCTCGCGGTGGGACTGAAAGGGGTATGTGCTGTTAGGATGGATGGATGGCTTCTCGGGAATGTGCGCCAGGGATCGCCGGCGCTACTCCCACTCGGGCCCCACGCGCGCGCCTCGCATCATAAATTATGATACGGGGTCGTTTCTCCTCGATCGACAAGAGGTGTTTTTTCCCCCTCCGCCCTCTCCCCCACTTTCCCACTCTTCTCTCCCCCTGCATCGAAAATTCTTCCCGCAATCCGACCCCCCACTCGCTCGGGCTTCCATCGAAAAAATTACCTCGAGCATATCCCCCGGTCCCGGGTTCGAAGCCCAGTGTCCTGGGATACGGGTAACCACCCCCCCTCCTCTCTCCTTCCAGGAGTGGGCGCCTCCGCGTGACAGGGCGAACGAATGACGGATGGTCCCCTCCCCCCCTTTGCTTTCGCTCTGCCGCCAGCCAGGTGGCGTTAATGTCGTCCGTCAATCACGTGACTCCGAGCAGGGGGAGGACGGGGGGGGGAGGCTTTAGGGGTTGACGTGAATGATGTGGAAGGGGCCGGGGTTTGGGTTGGCTTGAGTGGTGGGCAGCTCTTCCCCACTTTTATTATTTTCTGTGTGTATTCCCTCCTGCGTGTTCGGGGAGGGTTGGGGGCTGAAAGCTTTTTCGCCACTTTTGGTGGTTGGTTAGGCGGAAGCTGCTTTTTGGTCGCGCTAGTGTACAGTCACGTCTCGTAAACTGTGAAATGATATTAAGTGATGTTATTTTTCCTCGCCATTTCCCTGCTTTACAAATAGTTGCTTTTAAGCAAAGTCCGAAAATTTTTCGAGACCATTCACGCAGAGAGCCATGTACATATATAACCACCGTATGAGCCACGTTTGAGGTTATACGGCCCATTTTTGTATAAAATCCTCCTCCAACTATGTGGAAACGACTGCGTTAAACCTTAATATCTATTAGTTTGAATTATTACACTCTATCACATTTTTATTCGCCTTGAAACCAATGTGAAATACGTCAAATTTTAGTGATTTAGGACTCAAAAAATTCTATTTATGTTTTGATGAAAACGGCATTTAAATTTAGAAATACAGTGCGCTGTAGCATCAGCTGTATAATTGACGATTTACTAAGCTTGTTGATTTCATAAAAAACAGTTTCTTTCCGCCAATCACATAAAGTGTTGCCCAAAATGGCAAAGATAAAGGTTCGAGGGCTGTCTTGATAAACTGTCGGGTTGATAAACTGCAGGAGGACGTTTTTCTACATAGATCCTGGTTTTAAAAAAAGTCAAATTACGATCATCTCAATGGAAGGCATAACGAAAATGATCGGTGCTGATTTTGGCATTAGAAGGAAACGCGCCATTTAAATTATTGCCTTCTTCTGTGGTTTTATATAATGCGATACAATCATTTTGCATGAAACCAAATTCTCTGTTCAGAGTGATGTTACCTTGTAGATCACAAAACTTACGCGAAATACGTTTACCAAATATAAAAAAAGGAATAAAAATGATATTTAACAAAAAAATATATTTTTATGTTTATGGCTTTATTATTAGGTAATCTACCGGTTAAGGTAGGTTTTTGGATGGACACAACTATCAAATAAACATTTTGTGACTCCCCACCTAGCAAACTAATCTATATCAGGTCCCTCTTCATCTCGGTGTACTTCTTTCCTCCCTTCATCCCGTCCAACATCCCTATCCTGTTCCTACCCTTACCTCGCTTGCCCAACATTCTCCCCTCTATTACCCTCTTCAACATTCCACTACCGCTCAATACGCCTTTCATCCATTTTTCCTGCCTCCATAGGATTTCTCTCAACAAACCCCTCTCCTCACCCACCATTTCCAGTACTTCCTCATTTGTTTTCCTTTCGGTCCATTTCACCTTCTCCATTCTTCTCCACACCCACATTTCAAAAGCCTCCAATCTACGTCTATCCTCCTGCTTCAGCGACCACGTTTCCGCGCCGTACATAGCTACGCTCCATATCAGAGTTTTTACGAGTCTTGTCTTAACATCCCTACTCAACGTCCCCGTCATCAACTCCCTCCTCCTTGAGAAAGCCTCCTTGCCTAGCGCAATTCTTCTCCTTACGTCCCTACCACTTTGACCGTATTGGTCCAAAACACTTCCGAGATATGTAAACTGTTCTACCTGCTCTATTTTTCCCCCGCCTATTTTAATATTTAGCTTAGCCTTTTTCTTTCTGGAAAATCGCATAACCTTTGTTTTATTAATATTGATTCTCATCCCATATTTATCGCACTGAACCTCCAATTCACTCAGCAATGCTTGCAACCCCTTGGCTGACTGAGCAACTAATGCTTGGTCATCATATAATGTAAATTCACTAATAATCATAACAAACACAGAAACCAAAACACACAAAAGAGGGACTCACTGGTTCTCGAATTTTCGGTGGTCCAACCACCTTTCTCAAGAGGAATTAGGAACAGAACTGTTCCTATATATACTACCTTGAACAAAAAGTTCCCGGAATAACCACCATGTGGCGCTCCCATCGTTCCGATTTGAGTTCTGTTTTTTTTGTTAAATTGGTACATCTGTTGTTGATATTCCCTTTAAATCTTAGTGTCATAACTTGACATTTGCAAAAGTTACGTAGCCAAGAGTACATCTATCTCTGTGTGTGTTGGCGATATTTTACAATTGCAGAAATGGATTTAAATTTGCAACAACGAACTTGTATTAAATTTTGCGTAAAAAAACGGATTTAGTGGCGCACGGACGTTGGAAATGTTAGAAAAGTGTTTCGGCAACGATTCTCTAAAAAAAACGGTCGTTTACCAGTGGCACGAGCGGTGGTTCAGAAGTGGTCGTGAGGCAATCGAAGATGATGAACGCAGTGGCAGACCATCGACATCGAAAGTCGGTGAAAAAATTGATAAAGTAAAAGAAATGCTGGTCAATAACCGCAAATTAACCATCAGAGAAATAGCGGAGGACTTGAACATTGCCTATGGATCCGCCCAAGACATTGTGGTTAATGATTTGGGTTTCCGTCGTGTAGCAGCAAAGTTGGTGCCAGAAGACCTCAATTTCATGCAAAAAAGAGACCGTGTTGACGTCGCAAAAGACATGATTTGCGAGGCTGAATCCGATCCCACATTCATCAAAAGGATCATTACTGGAGACGAGACGTGGGTTTATGAGTACGACACGCAATCCAGACATCAGGCAAGTGAATGGCGTTCACCAAATGAGCCGAGACCAAAAAACCACGTCGTTTTCAGTCAAAAAAGAAGGCAATGCTGACGGTTTTCATGGATTACAACGGTGTAGTGCATCATGAATTTTTGCCAGAAGGCCAGACAGTAAACAAAGAGTATTATTTGGGCGTTATGAGACGTTTGCGTGAAGCAATTCGCCGAAAGAGACCAGAAATCGTCGCACAGTGCGTCGAGACCGTCGCACAGTGCTATCATTATTCGTACTTTTGACGAAAAATGCAACAAATACCATCCAACAGCCACCGAATTCACCTGGTTTGGCTCCCTGTGACTTCTTTCTGTTCAATCGAGTTAAAAAACCATTACGGGGAACGCGTTTTAGCAGCCGAGAGGAAGTAATGGAAAAATCGCAGGAAGCACTGATGGACATACCGAAAACCGAATATAAAAAATGTTTCGAGGATTGGATCAAGCGCTGGCATAAGTGTGTTGCAGTCGATGGGGATTACTTTGTAGGGGACAATATAGATTTAGATGAATAAACTTGTATTTTTAATTTTCTGAATAAATTCCGGGAACTTTTTGATCAAGGATCATCAAAAAAACATTTGAACATATATTTTTTTGTTAAATATCATTTTTATTCCTTTTTTCTATATTTGGTAAACGTATTTCGCGTAAGTTTTTGTGATCTGCAAGGTAACATCACTCTGGACAGAGAATTTGGTTTCATGCAAAATGATTGTATCGCATTGAATAGCATACATTTAGAATTTTGGTTCAGTCTCCGTAAAATCGTTCTATTTACTGCGTAATTAGTTTTGACTCAGTGTCGGCTTTGGCTAATCTCTTTGAACAGTGTCAAAGCCGTATCTGCTCAGATATGCACCTACGCATTCATAGCAAGTATCGCTTGCGATGTGCGCCTGAAAATTGGTTTCAGATGTTTGTGTGTTTGTCATCCACAGCAGCGGTGAAATTGAGTCCTTGCCTGCTAATCCTTGCATTGAGGTTCTAATCTCGGCTATAAAGGTTGTTATGCGGCGAGAAATTGTGTGCTAAAGTTTTACATTCAGTATTTATTTAAAGACTTATTCTTGGTTATTGCAATACCGAACTTGTGGAATATCTGTATAAGTAACTAAAAAAATCAAAATATTTGCCATAAACAAATCGTAATGCTGGGAAAATATCTGGAAAAAGAAGAATATTCGGAGAATTTGATAGTAAAGGAGGAATTTAAAAATGTATAAATAACGTCGACGTTTACGTACGGTATTAAAATGAAATAATTAATTAGCAGGTATTCTTTTGCATAAAAACCTCATTTATATTGGTTATTGAGTGACTGGAATTTATCTTTTATTTTGATATTGGTACTGCAATTAATTTGAATTTTATGAGCAAACTTCCATTCAGTTAAATTGTCATTTTGGCTATTTGATTTTTCAAATATTATCTTTGCAATGTATTAACCCCGATGAACTAATCTTTTGTGCGGTTACAAATAGACTTTCCAGCTATGTAAAGAATACGAACAAAATAAAAGCTTTTTTCACATTTTTCACAATTCACGTATCTTTTCTCTAATAAATTAACGCAATTGTTTAAGTCAATGGCTAAATGAAATATAAATACATTTGATTCGTTTTTTCCTGCGGCAAAAAAAATAAATTCCTTAGTCATTAACGATAAGGGAAACTCATTATTTATTAAACGAAATTACAGTTATTTCAGTTTATGATTCCTACCACGCCCTAGATGCCAAATTTTTTCCAAAGTGTTTCAAGACTTTTCACCATTTATTTTGTGGCATCTAAAGGATGTTCACATGAAACCGTTACGTAACATATATAAAGAGCCATTAATGCAGGATATCCTCCCCGCAGTATGAAAAACATGAAGGCGCAAGAATACTTCCAAACTATGTTAACCACATTACTTCATTGAACATGTATATTACAGCTTACCGCGAGGACTATTTTGACAGCGATCGCATTGGAACTGATGGTGTTGTCAAGATGTGAATAATATTAATAAGTGCACATAAAAAATGTAACGTATATCAGTCTCTCGTTTCCGGCGAGATGACATTCATATTTTATCCAAAATAAGATCTTTATCGAAAAAAAGAAAGGTTTATGAAAAGTCTCTGTTACTCGAACGCTCCTCCATTATGTATGGCATCTTTTCTTCTCGGGGGAGTCTGTCATCGGCCCAAGAGCCATCTCCGTCTCCAAACTCATTAATTTCTTATCTCAATTGAATCGTTTCTTCCCAGTCATAGAAAGAGGTGTCGTTAGTTGTGCCTGTAGGGGGTTGGCTATAATGACGAGGCAAAGAAAGAATTTGGATTTAATACGTCAACGGGGAAAAAAATGAGGAGGATTCAGAATATTCTGTGGAATGTATATAAATTAAATGTCATTCAAAATGGGCCCTTTTAAAATTGCATTGCATTTCCACGTTGACGAAATCATTCCCTTCCTTTGTGCTTTCTGAGCTCGTTTTTCTTACATGATCATTTTGAAAATGTAATTTAAAACATTCCCAATCGCTAATAAAAGTCCGAATCCATGAAAATCAGCGATTTGCCTCTGAGAGTGCAGTAGTCTCTCTTTCGTTCATTGCCAGTGGTTATTAAGTTTCCCCTTGCAGGAAAATTAAAAGTTTTTCTCTCTATTAATTACCCACACAGCTTCAAATTCTACAGCTTTATGTGCCCAATATTCTACTCATAAGTACGCTTAATGGCAAAGCTAGTTTACTTTATGTTCACTCAAGAATTTTCCCTAGCGTTAAGCGAATCCGTGATTAAAATTGTCAATTCTTTTTTTTTAACTTTGTACTAGCTACGTCTAGTCATCAAGGCCATTATTTTTGTCCCTGTGTCAAATGTAAAGAGAGCATATTTTAAAATTAAATATTATTCCAATGAATATATTTGCATATGTGGGTCGCGGTAGTCTAGGGGGTAGAGCGTTGGACTAATTACCGGAGGGTCCAGGGTTCGATTCCCGGGCTCTGGGCACTCTGGGCAGCTCCACCCAAGCTATGTGACATTTCGGGTAAACCATATCCGGCACAGGGAAAGGAACTGGCCCCCCATATCCTAATGTGTGAATTTCACATGGGCTTAGTACTGGGTGAACTTTACCATCACCTACCAAACTGACATTCGGGTCAATAACAGTTATTACGGTTTTTTACAATCATTCAAATTTTACCGTTAAAAATCCAAGGTGAAAAAGAAATTTGGATGCCGTTCTGAAAGTGTTTTGTGGAATTCGCAATTTATAATTTCTCAGTGTTTTTTAGCTTGTCAAAACAATAATACTTGCATTAATTTTATTTTCGTTTTCCTATAATGCTAAAACGGTTAAAATTATTTCACTTAGAATACTACTAAAATAAAATATTTGTGAATTCCTTAAACAACTTGGATTCACTGCAGAATGGAAAAAATGTTCACATTTGACTCAATAGGAAATATTCCGGATATTTCACAGCAGAATTTCAGCGTTCAATTATTCCTAACTGGGTGACCTCCACCAACACCTACCCAACCGACCTCCGGGTTGAATGCTGTGTTTGTGTATTCTATTGTTTCAGGCTTTACTTCATGGAAGTATTTAATATCCAGACAGAATGACTGGTACTTTTCCACATTTGTACTTTGATTTTTACTAAATGGTAAAACGCGTTTCACCGACTTGCGGCATCATCCGATGATACCGCAAGTCGGTGAAAAGCGTTGCCCCATATAATACAAATCTGTGGAAAGGTACTGTGTTTATGGTTTATAGATATCCCTCTCCTATATATTGCCTCTTTGCCTAGCGAAATTCCTCTCCTTAGGTCTCTACTACTTTGACCGCGTTGGTCCAAAAGACTTCAGAGTTACGTAAATAGCTCTACCTGTTCTATTTTTTTCCCGCCTATTTTAATATTTAGCTTAGTCTTTTTCTTTCTGAAAAATCGCATATTCTTTGCTTTATTAATATTGATTCGCATTCCATATTTATCGCACTGAACCTCCAATTCACTTAGCAATGCTTGCAACCCATTGGCTGACTGACAAACGACGGCCTGGTCATCAGCAAACCTAACTGATTTTACAAACTCCCCTCTAGACTTTAACTCTCAAATCCAGCTCTTCCCAAGCCTCCTTAATCATTTCCTCCACATATGCATTGATCAACACCGGTGATAATGTGCAATCCTGCTTTACACCTCTTCCTAACACTGCCGATCCTGACTCTCCGTTCCCCACTTGCACCTGAGCCGTCTGAGACATGTACAGATTGCGGATTAGCCTCCTGTCCCTCCAATCTATCCCTATTTTCTGCAATATATTAATTTGTTTTTGCCAATTCACTCTCTCAAAAGCTTTTTCGAAATACACGAAACAGGCAAACGTGTCCTGATTGTATTACTCTTGATTATTGATATCATTACCGCAATGGCATAACGCTTACCTCTTCCTTTCCTAAACCCAAACTGATAATCCCCTAAGTAATCATTTGCCTTATTCTCAATCCTTTTGTTGATGATCCTGAGAACAACTTTAGCTGCGCGGGATATCAAACTTATTGTTCTGTAATCCTCACATGATGCAGCCTTTACCTTTTTCGGAATAGGAACTAACACTGATCTCACAAAATCTTCCGACCAGATTCCTTCCTCATAGGTACTACGAATCAGTCCAAATAGGGTCTTCCTCCCACATTTCCCTAAACCTTTCAATAATTTCACAGGAATGTCGTCTATCCCAACGGCCTTATTTAGTTTAATCTCCCTTAATGCCTTTTCTATCTCGTCATCGAGTATGCCTGGACCTAAGCTATCTTCTTCTACGTCATGTTCCTTTTCTATGTCGAACCTTGTTGGCCTTAGTTTTTTGCCATACTCTGATATGTATATATACTTACATACATGTACTGAATAGGCAGCACCTGTATGTTTAAATATATATGGTTAATTTGCTTTAGTTGAATTTTCAAAACTTTTAATTTCTTTCATGTTTTTGAGAAAACTATTGTTAACCTTCAGGGCAATGTGCTACATGGATATTATTATTTTTCTTGGCGTTATTTGTCATATGGCGTTTATGGGACTATAAATGTAAACCTATTTCGTTTCGTTTTTAAGTATTTTATGTGAATTTTTGCTTCACCACAGCGCAGGTGCCATTTCGGCCTCTGTGACATTTCATGAATGAAATTAGCCAGTTTAAGGCGAAAGTGGTAATCATGCATTCCATTCAGGCGAAAATAATGACTATATGATAGAAATTTAAAGCACCTACCTTTTAAATTTATCTTTTCTCGGCTAGCAGAACGTAAATCTAGGATACCGTATATGACAAGGATGTGCGAATTTCACACGCCTTTGGGCATAGTATTGGGTGGACTGTGCCATCACCCATTAAATCGACTTTCGGGTTACCTGCTGTTTATGTTGAATATACGGGTACATATAAACACATTATTATTATTGACAATCTACCCGTTATGGAAGATTGTCAATGGATGTATGGACGGTAATCATTCCCTTGTCCTAACAAAATATAAACCGCCCCTCTCTTCCGAATACTTCTTTCCTTCCTTCATTCCTATCTTATTTCAGTCCCTTCCTCGTTTGCCTAACAATTTCCTTTCAAACACTTGCCTACACATCTCATCACCAATAAAAATGTTCTGCATAGAGAGGTCTCCTGCCTCCTCTCAATAACAATCATTTCTCCTCCCCTACCACTTTCTCGTTAGTTTTACTTTCTGTCCAATGCCACCAAGAGTGCTTCTAAAGGTAATTTTGTTTGTGTTTTCCAAGCATGTGTGCATTAGGTTTACCCTTACCCTCGTATATTTGAAGGATTCCTTGGATTACAAGTACGATGAGTTAGTCTTGGATGAAAGTGTCAAATCGAATAACGAGAAGTGTCAGTCATTCCATTTTGATTTGGCTCGCCTTGATTGAGTGGGTTCTGGCAGAACGATGATGATAACGAATGTGTTCTCAATATTGCTTAAGTTTTATTTCGTCGTGGTTTCGCACTTCAGTATATGTAAGGTGACTGCATTAATTTAGACCTCTTTGGGGAGGAAATCGGAATCTGCGGTCGCCACTCTCATATTTCCATTGTGAAGCTCCTTCTGTAGCCCTCTGTTCTCGTGCACTTCGGCACAGCGATTTCAACTAGCGTGCAACTGCGAAAGTGCGACGTGAAGCCATATTCATTCATTGAAATGGATTATTTTTCGGTACTATTTGAACCACCGACTTCATTTTGAAAAAAGCAGTGTTTTCACATCTGCATCTACATTAACACCCCGCTAGCCACCGTAAGGGCCCGTCGCGGTGGGAATTTGTATACTAGACTATTATATTAAGAAAACCACTGAAGGAAAAAAAGAAAACTTTTTCCATATACAATTACCAAAGCAAATTGAAGTGTTCAAAAGCAATTCCGAAAGTTTTTTTTTGAGCCGTAAAGTTGTCCCAAACCTACCTTAATTTTTTTGTTTTAATTGTGCACTGATTTTTACACTAAAGCACATTTTTCAGCATGGTTTGTTAGCACTTTGGAATTTTGAACCCTAAAACTCTTCGAACCGTATTTTGCTATATTTTTTCCTTTCCTTGTGATTGAGATAACTTTCCATGAGCTCATAGCTGAACCTCAAGTAAGAATGTACAAATTTTTACAATTGAAACAATGTTTAATTCAATTCAAAACATACTTTTATCGTAATTGTAATGAAAGTGGAACAACGGAGACTGTATGAGATGCGTATTAAGTAGAACGGAATGTTTCTACACAAATGTTTCTCTGCAAAAAAGTGTATGAGGATAAAGGGAAACAGTCAAACAAACACTCGGCAGAATGGGAAATGAAAGGATTTGAGTAAATTAGGGAGGAGTGGGAGATTTGATGAACATTATACTACTGAGACCTGAGCAGGGATATTTTAAAAGAGAGTATGTTTGCCTGGGTGGACGTGAAAGCAAGGAGAGCCTAAAGGAAGCTTTTTTTCGACGGAAAGATAAAAGATATAAAAGGTTTATCTTAATTAGGCATAATAAAATGGTATATGTAAAATTGTAAGATTCGGATACCGTAAAAGATTCTTTTTTCAGGAGTGTCTCACGATAATTAGTTATCCTATATGGACACTGTTATTTACTGGTAATATCCCTTCGTGATTAAACGTAATTCATTCGTGAAGTACTTAAGCTTCATTTGCAAAAATATTTTTCTCTATTTTTAGATGATTTAACTCGTGTAGCTAAACTGTTTTCCAAATCTATTGTTATTCATTAACAGATTGAATTATATTAAAATCAATAAGTGGCATTGATGTACTCTTATTTAATTCTAATTTTGTCTGATGTTGCTAGATTGTCTTCTTTGTTTAATTTGGCCCTGTCATCAAATGCCAACTCTGCGTCCTTCTGAAGAATTTAGCTCCATCTTTCATGGCTGGTCCCAGACGCACCCGACCCCAACAAAAAAAACAATAGTTTTAGAAAAAAAAAAGTATTTATTTTCAGCATAAGCTCCTTTCAGCTGTATACGCTTTTCTCAACGATGTTCGATACCCTTTTTATAATAAGAACTGTTTTGCTCCTCAAAATAGTCATTAACGGCCGTCATCACTACTTCACGGTTGGAAAATCTCTGGACCACCGAGCCATTTTTTCAAGTTTACGAACAGAAAATAATCCGAGGGGGCTAAGCCTAGTGAATAGGGTACATGAGGTAGCAATTAAAACTTTCATTCATGAATTTTGTAATTTTTAATCAAAACGGCGCGAATATTCTGATTTATTGCCTTGAAACTTTGCTAAACACTCAATTGAAACATCTTCACGACACTGATTTAGCTCGAGTGTGAGCATAAGCAGCACCCATCTTCACACAGCTTTCTTATGTCCAAATTTCCAGTTAATATGCAATGTATCCCAATTTTTGAAATGCCTACAATGTCTGCTAGCTCGCGCACTTTCAGTCGACGATCATCTAGGATCACTTTGAGGATTTTCTTCACTGTTTCTGGAGTCATTACCTCATTTGGTCGACCAATCCGATGCTCGTCTTGACAGCCTGTACGGCCTCGTTTACACTCTGCTAACCAATATTTTACTGCCGTAAACGAAGGAGCAGATTCACCCAGAGTAGAATCCAGTTTAGCTTTTATTTTGGTTGGGCTGAGGCC